>JAJOZX010001999.1:580000-789561 GCA_023014485.1 Bathynomus jamesi
TACGTAACGTAATTCCCACACACACTACTCCTAAACCGTTTCAAATCCAACTTCCAACCATTGTTGCGAGTTGGGTTATCATTTAAACTAAACATACTTCTAAAATCGACATCGTTGAACCCTCGTAAGAGCTTGAAAACCTCGATCAGTTGACCGCGCAGCCTCCGAGTTTCAAGCGAAAACAAGTTCAGGGCGCGTAACCGTCGATTGTAGCCCATATGCCTAACGGAAGGGATCAACTTTGTGGCCCTCGCCTGCACTCGCTCCAGCCTCTCAATATCTTTCCTGAGGGTGGGCGACCAGAACTGCACAGCATACTCCAGGTACGGCCGAACAAGGGAATTGTACAGTGAGAGCACAATCACCTTGTTCCGAAACTGAAATTGCCTCCTGATATAACCCAATAGTTTCTGGGCTTTCTTTTCCACCTCTACACACTGTTTCGTAAACTTAAGGTCGCTGCTAATTAGCACACCCAAGTCCTTTTCCAAATCATTCGCCTCGATATTACTCCCCAACATCGAGTAGTCCGACTTGGGATTGGCATAGCCAATGTGCACCACCTTGCATTTACCCAAGTTAAACGGCATTTGCCATTTTTCGGACCACTCTCCTATCCTACCTAGGTCCGCACGCAGTTGCTCGATCGCTTCGGGCGTCCCAACATTGGCCCCAAGCTTGGTGTCATCAGCGAATTTGGCGATCCTACTGACGATGCCAGTGTCGATATCATTTATGTAAATGATAAACAACTGTGGCCCCAAAACGGAACCCTGAGGAACCCCGCTAGTGACCGAGGCCCAACCCGAGCTAGCCGCTTTAATTACAATCCTCTGCCGCCTATTCTTTAGCCAGTTTCCAATCCACTTACCTACTTCCCCACCGATACCCAGCGCGCGGACTTTGGCCATTAGCTGGCGGTGAGGTACCTTATCAAAGGCTTTCTCAAAGTCGAGATAAAATATATCAATCGCCCTACTCTTATCGTACTCACTCCACATGACGTGGAAAAACTCGAGCAAGTTGGTGAGACGACCTATGCCGTCTAAACCCATGTTGGGAGTTCCCAAGCAGCTTGTAGGAATCCAAATGGTCAACGATCCTATCCGCTATTATCCCCTCTAATAATTTACCCACAACCGAACTGAGACTAATGGAACGATAGTTCCCTGAACTTTCGTGATCCTCTTTCTTAAAGATAGGGGTCACGTTGGCTTCCTTCCAGTCACCAGGCACCTGGCCCGCCTCCAACGATTTGTTGAAGACTGTAGCCAGGTGGGGAGCCACTCGCGCACCTCCCGCAACACTGGGGAGGAACTGGTCTGGCCCAGGAGCCTTAAACGCGCTATCACCGAGTCATGGATTCATACTGATCGTAGGGACTACGTTGGGGAGTTCGAAATTCCCGGGTATAGAATGTTTCGCAAAGACTGCACCGTGGGGAGGGGGGTGGGGTACTAATATACGTCAGAGACATGTTGAGTCCGGTTGACTGCCAGTTCCGGTCGGAACGGGAGCTGCTTGGGGTCGATCTGAACGTGGGAGGGACGAAACTATAGGTTAATCTTGGTGTACAGACTCCGCATCTCCTCCTCGAGGAGGATACAGCCCTGTACACCGAACTCAGTAGCCTGCTAGGGGATAGGGTGTGTGTAGTTTTAGGAGACTTCAACTGTCGCGGCATAAAGTGGGAAAACAGGACTGCCGATGCTGAAGGGAGGAGGCTAGTTGACTTTGCTGATGAGAACTTCCTCACTCAGTGGGTCAACGAGCCTACACGAGGCGAAAGCGTTCTAGACTTAGTGTTCACGACCGAAGACAACCTCGTCACTGGCCTCACCGTTGACGAATCGTTGGGCGGGAGTGATCACAGTCTTATTAGGTTCCGTGTGTGCGTCCCTCGGGTGAAGCGTAGTAACTCGAGGGGCAGTAAGCTCGATCTCCGGCGGGCGAACTTTGTTAGCCTCAAGGATAGCGTAGGAGATATGGGGTTAGAGGTCGGCGGCGATGTTGAGGGAGTGTGGAGTGCATTCCGGGACGAGTTTATAGTGCTGCAGTCTGCTGCCATACCCTCAAAACCGGTCACCCCTGCTTCAACGCAGCCTAAGTGGTTCAATCGTGACATTGCTTCGGCTATCCGAAATAGGAAAGTAGCGTGTAGGAGGGCGAAGGCCAATCGTTCCCATGAGAACACTTTAGCGTATGTCCGCCTGTGTAGGGAAGTGAAGGCGAAGGTTAGGCTAGCGAAACGTAACGAAGAACTACGGGTGGCAAGCCTCTGCAAGGGGAACCCTAAGGAGTTCTTCAGTTATGTTAATAGTAGAAAGCCCATTAGAAGCATGATAGGTCCGTTAAAGGACGGAAGCGGCGTTCTGCGGACCTCGGACGCGGACATTGCCGATGTGCTTAATGAGTACTTTGCGGGAGTGTTCACCAGGGAGGACACCCGCATCATCCCCGAGCCAGGTGTGAGGCACGAAGGTGCTGGCCTGGATAATGTTCGATGTACCGCGACAGTCGTTGCCGATAGAATAGACAAACTGAGCGCGTTTAAGGCTCCTGGGCCAGACCAGTTTCTCCCCAGAGTGTTGCGGGAGGTGCGCGACCAGGTGGCTCCCCACCTGGCTACAGTCTTCAACAAATCGTTGGAGACGGGCCAGGTGCCTGGTGACTGGAGGGAAGCCAACGTGACCCCTATCTTCAAGAAAGGGGATCACGAAAGTCCAGGGAACTATCGTCCCATTAGTCTCACTTCAGTTGTAGGTAAATTATTAGAGGGGATAATAGCGGATAGGATCGTTGACCATTTGGATTCCCACAAGCTGCTTGGGGACTCACAACATGGGTTTAGACGGCATAGGTCGTGTCTCACCAACTTGCTCGAGTTTTTCCACGTCATGTTGGGTGAGTACGATAAGAGTAGGGCGATTGATATACTTTATCTCGACTTTCAGAAAGCCTTTGATAAGGTACCTCACCGCCGGCTAATGGCGAAAGTGCGCGCGCTGGGTATCGGTGGGGAAATAGGTAGGTGGATTGAAAACTGGCTGAAGAATAGGCGGCAGAGGGTTGTAATTAAAGGTGCTAGTTCGGGTTGGGCCTCGGTCACTAGTGGGGTTCCTCAGGGTTCCGTTTTGGGGCCGGTGTTGTTTATCATTTACATAAATGATATCGACGGTGGCATCGTCAGTCGGATCGCCAAATTCGCTGATGACACCAAACTTGGGGCCAATGTTGGGACGCCCGAAGCGATCGAGGAACTGCGTGCGGACCTAGGTAGGATAGGAGAGTGGTCCGAAAAATGGCAAATGCCGTTTAACTTGGGTAAATGCAAAGTGATGCACATTGGCTACGCCAATCCCAAGTCGGACTACTCGATGTTGGGTAGTAATATCGAGGTGACTGATTTAGAAAAGGACTTGGGTGTGCTAATTAGCAGCGACCTTAAGTTTACGAAACAGTGTGTAGAGGTGGAAAAGCCCAGAAACTATTGGGTTATATCAGGAGGCAATTTCAGTTTCGGAACAAGGACATCGTGCTCTCACTGTACAATTCCCTTGTTCGGCCGCACCTGGAGTATGCTGTGCAGTTCTGGTCGCCCACCCTCAGGAAAGATATTGTGAGGCTGGAGCGAGTGCAGGCGAGGGCCACAAAGTTAATCCCTTCCGTTAGGCATATGGGCTACAATCGACGGTTACGCGCCCTGAACTTGTTTTCGCTTGAAACTCGGAGGCTGCGCGGTCAACTGATCGAGGTTTTCAAGCTCTTACGCGGGTTCAACGATGTCGATTTTACAAGTATGTTTAGTTTAAATGATAACCCAACTCGCAACAATGGTTGGAAGTTGGATTTGAAACGGTTTATGACTAGTGTGTGTGGGAATTACTTTACGTATAAGATCTGTGACACATGGAACAGGTTACCTTCGGAAGTTGTGAACAGTTCCTCTGTGGATCAGTTCAAGAAAAGGGTAGACGAAATCTTGCACACTATTTGAGTGTATAAAGACATTTAGGACCTCAGTCTGCGGAAATTTCTTTTCCTATAAAATAGTTAATATCTGGAACCAACTTCCCTCAGAGGTTGTTTCCAGTCAAAGTGTAAATGTGTTTAAAAATAGGCTAGACAAAGTACTGAATACTCTCATGTGAGCAAACTAAATATAGAGCTATTTATATATTCTCCACTTTCCTGTAAAATTTCCTTGGCTACTTTTCCAGGGTCAAGGTATTTTCTTCAACCTTTTTCCGTACCTGCCTCTGGCAGGGAGGGAGCGGAGGGTGGGGAGAGAGCCTTCTACTTTTCTATCCAGTTTTCTACTACTGCTAGATAGTTGAAAGAAAAATAAATTTTACAAAATTTTCCCTGGCACCCGTTGCCATTGGTACCTCCTCGGTATGGGCCGCAAGGCCTTTTGAGGTACTTCTTTTCCTTGTAACTCCTTGTAACACTATCCAGGCCAGCACCTTCGTGCCTGACGCCTGGCTCGGGGATGACGCGGGTGTCCTCCCTGGTGAACACTAGGGTTTCTCCTTATATACAGCTTTCTTCATCCCGGGAAATCCCGGGAATTCCCGAAAAAATGAAGCCAATTCCAGGGATCCCGGGAAATCCAGGAAGTGGTTGTATATTTAAGAGAACGGTAATTTTTTTTTATTGTTGTGATAAAATACCCTTTTAGAATTGGGATAACCAATTACTTATGCCTTGATGACCACTTTTGCATTGTAATACTTGAATTGAGTTTACCAATCAGTGGTAGCTATTTATTAACATAATATTTATCATGCTATTCATCTGCAGGGGACAAATAAAAGGCTAAAATATTATATTCCTTTAATTATAATTAAGTGCATTTGCAAATAAAAAAGAAAAAAACTTCATTCAAAAAAAATAATTTATGCCTTTCATCTCAACATATTTTATCTTGAAATATTTAGCCAATACAAAAAAATAAAAATAAAATAAACTTCATTAGAAAAAATAATTTCATCCTTTTATCTTAAAATATTTAGAGTCAATCAACATTTTCAAAAATCGATACTTCTATCACTAAGACGAGTTCTCAACTTGGTGATAAATAAACCTGATGCAGAAAAGGCTCTTTCTGATTCAACAGAGGTTGGCGGAATGGTTTTCAGTGCATCAAATAAATTCATGATGTTTGAAGTTCTGTTCCCTACTGTCTCGAATAACTGCAGTTCTTGCTTCAAATGCTTGCTTAAACTCTGAGCAAGATGAGTTGCCTGCGATCGCTTGATAATATACTGAGACTCGGTTCCTTGTATTATACGCAGCGCTAGCGACATTCTCTCGGCCAGTTTTTGGCATACGGGCCCACTTTTAGATTGCTCTAAGTTGCTAATGCTAGTAGGTGTTCATTTAAGAAAGCAGAAAAGTAGAATAAAATGTGGTAAATATTATGCAGTTTTCTTTAATTCTACCCAAGAGCCTTCTAATAACAAAAGAAAAAAACAAATAAATCAATAAAAAATAAATTAAGTCATTTTAAAATTCCGGGATTTCCGGGGATATTTGTCCAATTCCCGGGATTTTTAAATCCAATAAAAACAGCCGGGATCCCGAGATTCCGGGAAAGAAACCCTAGTGAACACTCCCGCAAAGTTCTCATTCAGCACATTAGCGATGTCCGCGTCGGAAGTCACCAGCGCGCCGCTGGGGTCCTTTAATGGGCCTATCATGCTTCTAATGGGCTTTCTACTATTAACATAACTGAAGAACTCCTTAAGGTTCCCCTTGCAGAAGCTTGCCACCCGGAGTTCTTCGTTACGTTTCGCTAGCCTAACGTTCGCCTTCACTTCCCTGCACAGGCGGACATACGCCTCAGTGTTCTCATCGGAACGATTTGCCTTCGCCCTCCTATACGCAGCTTTCCTATTTCGGATAGCCGAAGCGATGTCCCGACTGAACCACTTAGGCTGCGTTGAAGCAGGGGTAACCGGTTTTGAGGGTATGGCAGCAGTCTCCAGCACCATAAACTGGTCCTGGAATGCACTCCACACTCCCTCAACATCGCCATCGACCTCTAACCTCATCTCACCTACGCTATCCCGGAGGGCAACAAAGTCCGCCCGCCATAGATCGAGCTCTCTCTCTCTCTCTCTCTCTCTCTCTCTCTCTCTCTCTCGAGAGAGAGAGAGAGAGAGAGAGAGAGAGAGAGAGAGAGAGAGTTTTTTTTTAAATAAAACATGACACTTTAAAGGGTTTGTATCTTTTTTATTAACCAAAATAAAAACATGAAATTCCTTACGTGTAGAGACGGTATAGTAAAAAATTTCATCCTTTTATTTCGGTTAATAAAAAAAAAAACTTAAAAGTCACATGTTCAAAAAAAAAAAAATCACCTTATATATACAGGGTGGGCCGTAAGTTTCCATACATAGGAAAATTTAAATTATGGTCTTCACGTGCGTCGGTATTTGGATCAGCAGTTTCCCGATGCTTGGATTGGTCGGCGTGGTCCTGTGGAGTGGCCTCCCAGATCCCCAGATCTCACCCCCCTTGATTTCTATCTTTGGGGGCACTTGAAGGCCATGGTGTATCAGGAAAAGATACGAGACATAAATCATCTAAAGGAACGTATCACCAACGCCATTACAAGCATAACGTCAACTGTGCTAATGCATGTTCATCAACAGTGGGGAACACGTATTGAAATGTTTTCAAAACAATGGCAACCATGTAGAGCATATTATATAAATAAAAATGGTTGTCCATAAAAAAATGTTTATTTTTCCTATGTATGGAAACTTACGGCCCACCCTGTATATATATATACGAGCCTTGGTGGTGTTGTGGTTAGCCTCGCTAGCTACGAATCAATCGATCCCGGGATGGAGACCCGGTTACGGCTGGCGGTGCGCAGCAAAACCCAGTTGTTCATCCTTCCACACACAAAAAAAAGTGGTTGGTATATAAATGGGTACCCTGAGTAGACTAGTGGTTAAAACGCGTTTCCCCAAAAATGTCCCTAAGTTTATTTGACCGTTATTTTACAGAGGTTATTTTGTATATGCATATACGAATACATTTCTAACCTTTCATTACTTAATAACTAATAAACTAGCAACTTTTTGAGGAAGCGTTTCTCCTGACGACCCAGGACTTCTTTTAATGTGCAGCTCTGAAAAAAAAGTGCAGTTCCAATAAAAATAGTGTACAGTTCTAAAATATAGGTTTTTATTGCTGAATACAATACAAATAACGAGGTAACAGGTAACACAAATTCAGTCATTTAAAAGAAAAAAAAAGTCAAAATTCTTTCTGCTTCTTCTTTAGCTGCACTTCCTCCTCTTCTTCCTGCTCATCTGAATGTGAATGCTTTGTCGCTGGAAAGTCCTCGAAAGTACGGTTAGCTTTTGGCTTTTGGCCTTTTTCTGACTCGATGTTGTCTTTTTGTAATCCAGTGAAGTATAGCTTTTTGGGGGTTCCATGACAGAAGAGGTGGTAGGTTATAATGAACAAATAAGTACATGTTTTCAGTTTCTAGGTTCATGCTCGACCTACCAGGCGATTTCAGATTGTTGCTGGCACTAATTAGTCGTTCGACGTCAACACTATGTGGCTTTGCTGCTAAAATTCTAGCCAGAGCTATTGACACATTCATGTAATGTTCTGATTGGAGTAATATCTTCAGAATTTCACCGAGACTTTTCTTTCGGACAACTTCAGTATTAGGCAAATCCAATACTTCGTCATATTCGAGTCCGAGTTGCACTAAGTCAAGATCGGAACAAATTACCCGATGTACCGTACCTCAATGAGATTTGCTTCAGGTTCTAATTTTGCAAAAGGGTTGATCACTGAAGTGATATTTTCATCTATGGAAAATCTTTGCGTGAGAAATTCCACGAGGGACTCAATAATCTCATTTATTACTACAGCAGAGTCACGATGGTCAGTTACTAATTTGTGATGCTCTTTGCGTCTTCTAGATGCTCGCTGTTGAAGCTTGACTCCTTTCAAACGTATGATGCCTATGCCGCCTTCATCATTTTCATCAGATTCATCTCGGCCCATCTGACTTCTCAGAGAAGTGAGCCAGCCACCTACCAAAGGAGTCTCTTCAGTGATTCAATCTTCACTTTCACAATGGCTACCAGTTTCTCCATGTCAATCATCGTAACAGTATCTGACTGGAGATTTTTCTGGAACCTCGAAAAAACAAGAAGTATATCAGCCAAAAATGCTAGAATTTCTAGATTGTCAATGGTGGTCAGGAATTGTAGAAATCCTCTTGCTGATCTTTCTTCAGTCTTCTCGAAAAACAGTACTAAGACATGCACGATGTTTGAATAACATTCAACATGTCACACGTAAATTGTGTCCATCTCATTTCGAATACTTTAGGTAAACTCATTAGATTGAGATGATGCTCAGATGTAGTCATGTAGTTCACGAGATCGTAAACCTGATTGGTGAAAGAAAGAGCATATATAGACGAGTTGCGAAAGATATGTGACACCTCTTTTACTGTGTCACTAACCGACTTCCAAGCCAAGTTTGATCGATGCGCAGCGCACCACATGGTGAGAAGTAGTGACATTGTTTCATGTGATGCATCTTCCTTTGCTTTCTGCATTAGGGTCCATAATCCACCTTTATTTCCAGTATTTGCGCAGCAACCATCAATTACAAATGATGACACTGCTGGTAATATTTCATTTACTCCTCGATCCCCAAGTGTTGCCGTGAATGCTTTCTCTATTGCATTGTACATCCCCTTTGCTCCACGCTCATCAGGTTCTGCTGCCCCTAAAATGTAGAGTTCTTGCTCTCCAGTTCTGTTTACTACTTTCAACAAGACAAACTGTTTTTCTATTTGTGTTCGATCCACACTTCCATCACAGCGTAATGAAATAGCGAGAGAATCTTTGACTACTCAAGGCAGACTTAGAAGCAGTGTTGCCTGACAGTGTAGTATAAAAATAAAATTCCCCATTTCTTATATTTATCTTATTACTTCAGTGAAAATAGATAATTTGTGGAATACTGTTAAGTATAGTATACAGGTATGCTACTACTAAACAGGGCTGGCAGGTGGGACCCGGACCTGGGTTTAACCCGAAAGTGGGATAAGACACAGACCCCGACCCGATAGTGAATTAGAAAAGAGACCTGGACCCTGACCCGGACCTGAAAGTGAATTTTAAAACTGACCCAGACCCAGACTCGACCCGAAAGTGAAGGACCCGCACAGCCGGGTTTTTAGTTTACAAAATTTGTGTGTGCGCCTTTAGATTTGGCAACAATGTATTGAATTAACACTCCACCCTCCAAATGACTCACTGGAAGTGGAGAGTTAACGGTGACGGAAGAATAGCCTAATCCTAATATATTTTAGTTTGTTTGCGAGTTGTGTACTGTGTACATTGGTTGGTCTCCAGTGCTTCGTTTGCTATTTATTTGAATTTGCAATGCCTTTACAAGGTCTTTTTTCGGTGGGGAGTGGTAGCAAAAGACTAGCATTACAAATGAATATTTTAAATATAATAATATTGATAAAACATCTACATGCCAAATTGAAAAATGTGGAAAAGTGTATAGTAGCAATCATGTGACAAACCTAAAGCGACACCTAAAATCGTGTTGCCCAGACATATATCGTAAAGTTGAGGATCATGATAAAAGCATACCTAGCACTAGCAGTACTTCGAAAACTCAAATACAAACCAAGGCCAAGCTAGTGTTAAAAACTTTTTTAAACACTAAAGTTGGAGTTCACCCGCAAGTTCATAAGAAAACTTTAGAAAATGGCCTTATTTCGTGGGTGACAATAGACGGGCGGCCTTTTAGCATTGTAGAAGATATTGGATTTAAAATTTTGGTTGAACCATTTCTATCTGCAATGAATATAAACATGAACAGAAAAAATCTTGCTACTTTGACTCTCGATAGAGCAATAGCTGAAAAAAATAAGTTAAAAAGACTTCTTAAAAAATGTTTCATTTAAAAGTAGATTGTTGCAGTCGCTTAGATAGAGGATTTTTAGGTATTCAAGCCCAATATGACTTTGAAAACAAAATTGAAGTGAAAACATTGGCTGTCAAGGAACTTCACTGCTCGCATACAGGTAAAAATTATTTACATTTCACACAAAAAATTATTTTACATTTCACAAAAATATATATATCGTACAATATTACAGTATATGTAAAAGAATGTTACTTTAAATCTAAATCAGTAATAAATAATTAATTTCATAGATGTTTTGAAACAAACCATTCAGTCTGTGTTAACCGAGTACGACTTGGGATCTGCACAAGTTGTATCCATTGCAACAGACAACGGGTCCGATATGATCACGTGCTGTCGCCTTTCCATTTGAGTTCACTCAAAAAAATATAGAATTTGTTTTCACAAAATTAATTAAAATTTAGAATAAGGGGGCTGAAGAGAGCAATCATACATCGTACGTTGCCCCTTAGCAATGCATGTATAACTATACCTAGTTACTATTAAATATTAATACAA
Source organism: Bathynomus jamesi (assembly GCA_023014485.1). NCBI lineage: Eukaryota > Metazoa > Arthropoda > Malacostraca > Isopoda > Cirolanidae > Bathynomus > Bathynomus jamesi. The sequence continues at coordinate 590,495 of JAJOZX010001999.1, forward strand.
TTAATACACCTACTTTCAAACATTTCCAAAATCGGATTAATTAATATACAGGGTGTCCATAAATGTTTACCCTGAAAACAGTATGCTCTCATGTTTTAATGACGAATCTTACATCCGTTTTCTTTTTACAGGTGATCTCGTACACGCATAGAGTTTCTGTGCTGGTGTGTTTCGTCTACCGCATTCGCCGCTAGGAGCGCTGTAGTAGCTGTTCAGTTAAGATGGCGTCTGTGACAGAGAAGGCACAATGTGTTGTGTGGCTTGCAGAAACAAAATCTCCTGTCAGTGTTCAGCGAAGGTTCAGAACAAAGTATGGAAAGAATCCACCTGATGTGAAGTTAATTAAGTCGTGGATGAAAAAATTCTTGGAAACTGTTTCCGCAACTGTGTACCTGGATATGCTCACCAATTACACCATCCCCCAGCTGCAGGACAGGCAGCCAACTGTCATCTTCCAACAAGATGGGGCACCCTCTCATTGGGCGTATGTTGTTCGTAAAACTCTCGACGCAACATTTCCAAATCGATGGATTGGCAGGGACGGGCCAAACCCATGGCCCCCAAGATCACCAGACATTACCCCGCTGGATTTCTTTCTCTGGGGTCATGTTAAAGATTTGGTTTATGCAACAGTTGTTCCAGATATCAGGACATTGCGAGAACGCATTACGGATGCAATTGTAACAGTTAACCCACAAATGTTGGAAAATGTGTGGCGTGAGTGTGAATACCGTTTAGACATTTTACGTGCCACTAGGGGTGCACATGTGGAAGCTTATTAACTTCATTAACCATGTATCAAAACTTTGTATGTTTATCTACTTATGATTAAAACTGTGTTTGAATACGAGTGTTTATTTAAAAGTTATAGCCATATAATGTTTTACTATGTTTCAGAAAACATGTTAATGTAGCTACGGTAGCAGTCTTATTACCTATCCTATACCAGATTATAATTATTACATTTTTAATAATGGACCCGACCCAGACCAGGGTCATATACTGAAAGACCTGACAGGACCTGAAAGTGAACTTTCGGGTCCGACCCGGACCGTCCGGACCAGGACCCGAAAATAAATTAGAAAAATGACCCAGACCGGACCCGACCCGACATTTTACCGTGTCTTGAACATTTTACCGTGTCTTGAATTGGACTACCGCAAACTGCCCTAATGACTGCCGCGATTTTTTATTGGGTAGGCCTAATACATTTTTTTATACATGGTTGATTATTAATAATAAACTTATTACTAATATAATATTACTAATTATATAGAATTACTAATATTTTATATTACTACAAATTCTAGTTCTAAAACTGCAGTTCTACATTTTTCTTAAAAGAAGCCCTGACAACATCCCAGTTGAGCTATTTCCAAAAATTGGCAAACATCTGCGTAAGGTTGAATAGGGTATTAGAAAAAATGGCGATTACACTGAACATGTTTAATTAAAGTTACTAAACTCCTAAGTTTTACATACCTATTGCGTTTGTTTTTGTGTCTAGATTCCTTTTTTCTTTTCAGAACATTTATTTTGAAATTGAAACATTTTTTGGGGACACCTGGTGTATATACAGTATATATTAGCCTTATCTGATAAAAGAGTGAGTGACAGGACAGAGCCCTGAGGAACACCACTATTAATAGCTTTAGGAGAATAGTGGCCATCTACATCCGCAGCTATAGATCGGCCAGAGATGAAGACAAATCGAAAGATAGAAAGGGAAGGGGGGGAAGTTTGGAAATTACGAATTTGTGCCAGACTTTATGAAAAGCTTTTAATGTCTAGCGCAAGAGCAAAGGTTTCACCGAAATCCCGAAAGGAGGATGAAAAGTCAGAGCGATATCTAAAAGAGATCGCTAGTAAAGCGTCCTTTGGGTAGCTGAACCGTCAGAATGGAAAAGAGGGAAAGAAGTGAAATTGTTGTAGATGTTTTTGGCTAGGTTCCAGAAAGAGTGAGAATGAGAATGAAAATTAAATAGGTTTTCATATTTTTGTTTAATGAAGGAATTTTTATCGAGTCGAAGAACAAATTTTGTACGATTCTGAGCAAAAATATAAACAGAGTCAGGAGTTCAATGGTGACAGTAGCTTCCGAAAGCCTCCCCTCTGTTGCGGAGAGCATTAGAACAAATGAAGTTAACCCAAGTTTTTTGCATTAGTAGTAAAAAAAAGAAAATGGACTGTACGCCTCACGCCCGAGAGAGTTGCCTCCGTGATGCACTCAGCACACTCGGAAGAAACCTGGCCACGAAAGCAGTAATCATTCCATGGCAAATGAAAGTAGTACTGCCTGAGGGCCTTCCAATCGGTGGGCCCAAATTCCCAAGGGCGCCTCCTCTTTGGGGGATCTGAAGGCCGAACTGGAGCGACAGATGAAACAGATATAAGACTGTGGTCAGAGGAGCCCAACAGAGTAAAAAAATTAACAAAATAAGTACGAGTTGTTAAAAATAAATCCAAAATATTAGGCCTATCTCCAAGGCCATATACACACGGGTAACGCAAAATGAAAGTGTTCTACCATCAACACTATCATTCCGCTTGCATTTATTTCAGACGCTATAATTTATAAATGTAATAATAAACACATCTACAGTATATCTATTCGATATCACAAGTGGAAGTCAAGATAAAAATTCCAAGTTGGCGTTAAAAAAATTTAAAACAAAATTAAGATATGAAGCAGTGATCTCCGTCCTATAATAGAATAATTTGGAACTACGACGCACATGCGCATCTGGGTTAAGCCTAATAATAATAATAATAATATCAACTTTACATTTTAACGGAAAAATTACTGGATGTGATCTCCATTTTGACTCATCACAGCGTGGACACATCGTTCCCATTGAAAAACGTGGCCTGGTATGCTCTTTTGAGATTTTCTGCCAACATTCTTCGATGCGTTCTTGAAGCCCCTGCAATTGTTGAACAGCGTCTGGTAGTAGACATGTTAAGTGCACAAAATAGGGTGTCCACTTCAAATCAGATGCAAAGGTCCCCTTTGGTATGGAAGTTCCTTAGGGCCATAGGAAAGAATTTATCCAAAAACACAAGTTGTATCTATGCAGAGACATGCTTAATTTTATGCCTAATCAGCATAAGTTATGCTAATGACCGTATTTCTAACTTTTGAACCAATTAACTTAGAAACATGTGATGACTCGTTTTCAGCTAAATTCAGTATGAGAAATCCATTTCTGAGGTTATTATGGGGTTTGGAGGTCATTTTGACCACCAAAATCAAATATGGCCGCTGGCCGCCATGTTGAAATTGGGGATTTTCCGCAGTTTCTAAAATAACCTGAAACCCCAAAATTACCTCAAAAATGGTTTTCTCATGCTGAATTTAGATGAAAACGAGTCATCACACAGGTTTCTAAGTTCTGTGACCTTTAGAAATTCAATTTCATGTTTCAGATTCACAATGATTAATCCGAAATGAGTGACTCTAAAAGCACGCCTACCATCATGGACACTCGCAAGTGAAGCTTATGCTTCATATGTCAGTCAGACAAAAGCTATGAACCGACTAAGAATCCTTCATCATCTGTGAAATTGAGAAATAAACCTGAAAGACTTTCAGCCTCTTATAAAAAAGTTACGGACAACATCCAGGAGCTCAAGGAATTAGGGGAGTTGCCTGACTTTGTAGTCGTAGATGACATTGGTGGCGGTGCTCAGAATGTAGTGCAGCTGTCTAATCAAGTAGTGTGTCACAAAAGTTGCAGGAATGCCGTCGACAATCAAAAAGTGCAGAGAGCGAGGAAAAAGCATCAAGGGCAAGAGTCAGTTAGCTCGGTGAAAACTCGCCGCATGAACAGTGGTGCCAGGTCCATCACAGAGGCCTCACCCTCCACATCTTCGAGCGAACCAGTCGACACTCCATGCCTCTTCTGTGACGAAGTGGGCAACAAGAGCTAAGGAAGGCCTCCACTCTTGGCTTGGATAAGAAAGTCAATGACTGCGTTCGAGTGTTCGGTGACAAACGTCTGTTGACTAAACTTTCTGCCGGTGACATGGTCACTATTAATGCCGTCTATCATCGTGCGTGCCTGACTCGGCTCTAAAGGAAAGCAGCGACGGCCGGATGTGACACGACTGAGAGTCATGCGACTCAGGTGATCCGAGCACATGTTCTCAACGAGTTATTTGACTTTATTGAAGATAATCGCGTTTCAGGGACATCACTCTCCATTTTCCCTACATCAAATGCAATACAACACGCCTTCGAAAGGATACTGAGCGCATGATTCCCGACATCAAGGCGATACCAATGAATCGTTGCTGGTCTCTTGTTTTTGACGACGACCTAAGCAAAGCTGTAGTTGATATGGAAAACAATACATCAACTGAAGTTTCCATCCTCCACAAAGCAGCCAAGATCCTCCGGCGAGATTATTTCCACATGAAGCAGGCTTTCACAGGCTCCTCAAACTCATGTGAAGCTGAATCCATCCCGCCCACGTTGAGATCATTCTTGCACATACTTCTTGATGGACCAGGTACCGATGAGCTGGCTCATGATTCTGAGAAGTCCAAGGTTGCTACATCCATCGGGCAGCAGATCATCTTCAACTCTGTTGGACGCAGATCCAAGAAACCTGGGAGTGTTCCTCGTCACATCAAGGAGAGGGAAACACCAGCATCGCTGTATTTGTCTATGAAACTACATCTTCAAACTGGCCGTGAAACTCTAATCGATGCTATGCATCAACGAGGACTGTGCGTCTCGTACGACCGTTTGAGTGTTGAGCACAGACATCGCGAATTCAGTCATCGGTCACTGGGAGCAGGTCGGTATGGGTGCCACCTCAGACTGTCAAGGGCGTGTTCACCACAGGCAGTTTTGACAACATCGACCACAACCCTTCCTCTATGACGGCAAAATCAGCCCTCCATGGGACATGCATCAGCATTCAGCAGCACTTCTCTTCAGACAGCCAAGTCAAGAATCTCGCCGACATCCTCAATCCAGCCGAGATGGGGAAGAAGGCTGTGAGGTCCTTGCCAGCTATCTACATGACCATGGATCTGGATGTCTCGCTGCCAAACGATGAGGTGCTGCACGTTCCTGCCCTGAAGACCGACAGTCATCCTCTTCCGGCATCGCGCTCTCTCACCAGCATCATTGAAGAAGGCTACAGGTGGTTGGAGCGAGTCAGAAGCCTTCTATCCAAACAGACCCTCGAAGCCGGTGAATGGATCTCATGGGCCGCGTACTATGCCAGCATCACAGAGCATCCTGCTATTCCCCCAGCCAAGTCATACATGCTGCCTCTGTTCACCGTCTCCCAACAGCCCTACCATGGTTTGGCATGGGATGAGTCATCCGCCAGGCGATCAGCTACATCAATCCTGGTCAGACACCAGTCATGGTAGCCGATCAACCCCTCTTCACGCTGGCCAAGAAACTTCAATGGAAGTACCCCCAGACAGAGCATGGCGGACTCCTATCTGGTGTTGTTGGGGACGATGCATACTGAGAAGATGCTGTGGAGTGTGTCTGGTGACTGGTTGGACGGTAGTGGGTGGACTACAGCAATCACCAACTGCGGCATCTCAACCAGCGGCAAAGCTGTCCTTCATTGGCGGCCATCACATCTGCAGAACTCGGTACATGCATCAGGTGTCAGTAGCTGCTCTCTACGTGCTTATGAAGAAGGCTTATGATAAGTATGTGGAGAAGGCGACGAATGCTGATGATTATGATGGTGTCTCTGCTGATGCCGAGTCGAATGACCTCATCGCTCTGCCCTTTGACGAATGGCTGAAGCAGCTGTGTGCCTCGCAGCCCCAAGCAGATTACTGGTTCAAGTCCATGGAGCTGGATCTTCTCATTCTTCAGGTAAGACAGGTTCTTCGTCATGTTTTTGTCTCACTCGCTAACGTACTACCCTTAAGCAACGCATGCAAGGCTCATTCATATTTTGTCTCATTCTCATTGTTAGCTGAAGACTATGATACATTCCTCCACAAAATCCGAGTGTTTCATATGGGTCTATTCATGTTTTTCAGTTTGTCAAGTCGTGTCGCACAGCTAGCTGACTTCTCGCTCTACATGGAGACTCTTGATTCTGATGCCGTGGGTCTTCGCGCTGGATCATACCCACTATGCTCGGAACCTGCCCACCCATCTCCGTGACATGGCAACACTGGAAAAACGCCATCCCGCGCTGTATGTGGAGTTCCAGCGTGGTCACTTTATGGGACAGAAGTCCAGGCGAGCATTCTCGAAGATCCCACATGACCAGATGCACGAGCAACTCATCGATTGGCTCAAGAATGTGGCTGGCGTCATCGAGAACCTGGATAACCCACGCACAGTTCGCCACGAGCAGGTCGTTCGCCCTGAGATGGCTCGCCTAGTCAGGGAATTTGAGGGCACGAAGGAGTCAGATGAACGGAGGCACCATGAACAGTACCCCAAGTTCCAAGCCGACTACAAGGTAACTTTCTAATAAATTGCAAATTGAGAGATATCCTCATCATTTTCAGTGGTATGAATATGTATGATTCGGCAATGCCTATATGTTTCTTTTTTCCAGTCTGATGTGATGGCGCTGGTGGCTGCCTTTGAGGAGCTGGTAAACCCCTTCATGGAGGACAGTGGCGAGCTGCTCGACCTGGACGAGTCAATCATCATGCCTCCAGACGTGGTAGACAATTTGAGGAAGGTGAAGGACATCGGAGTGGAGATATACAAAGCGTTTGTCGACAAGCGAGTCAGCTCCCAAGAGGAGGCGTTCACTGCTCCGATACCCCACACCAAGCTGAAGTTGTTCAAGGCTTTGCTCTCTCAACCACGCCGGAAATCGGAGGTGGCTGTCGTCAAGGACTAACAAGCCAAGGTGACCCAGATTTTGCTTGCAGCGCATTCTGGTCGCAACATCAACGAGTCGGTGTTCTCCCATGAGACCTCTGCCCATCCTCCCTCTCTTACTCGGGCCACATGCACCATGGAACCAAGAGCGAGATCCTGGACTGCATTGTCCCAGCGGATCTCGACAATCGCAGACCGGTAACGACCGTAGCTGTGCTCGTTCAAATGCTTCGTCCTGCAAATGCCATGACCATCGGAGACTATTTCACAGACGTGTTTCTGCCATACATCCTCTCCTGGTTTGAAAGAAACGACCGGGTTGACATTGTCTGGGATGTCTACTCCAAGACGAGTCTGAAGTCAGGAACTCGGGAGCAAAGAGGCAGCGGAGCGCGGAGGCGGGTTACTCTCTCGACCAAAGTTCCTGGCAATTGGGCTGCCTTCCTACCAGGGTTGTGGAGTCGGAGTCGGAGTCGTGGAGTCGCACGTTTCAGGGCGGAGTCGGAGTCGGAGTCGAATTTTTACAATGTGTGGAGTCGGAGTCGGAAAATTTTGGACCGACTCCACAACCCTGGTTATAGCCACTAGGTTAAGGGTTATTCAATTTTAAGTAGGACTACTACTGGTTAGACCTTAATTATGTTTAAGAGAATCTTTTTCATTTATATATATATATATTATTGGAAAAAAATAAAAATCCCTTAATATGATAATATCTACAAGTCAACATCCTTCTTAATATTTGAATGTTCCCTTATCCTAGAAAGTAACCTGACGATTCATGTGGTGGTGATGAAATGTCTTATTATTATGATAATTATAGAGTGAAACACTAGAGGAGTCGGAGTCGTATATTTAAAATGTGAGGAGTCGGAGTCGGATTTTTAGATTTTTTACAATGTGTGGAGTCGGAGTCGGAGTCGGAGTCGAATTTTTACAATGTGTGGAGTCGGAGTCGGAGTCGGAGTCGAATTTTTACAATGTGTGGAGTCGGAGTCGGAGTCGGAGAATTTTGGACCGACTCCACAACCCTGCTTCCTACGTGTGGACCTGAACAAGCAGGAGTTGTTCGTGGAGCTGGCCAACAGCTTGAAGCTCATGACGCTTCCACAGGTTAGCTGAGAGATTGTTGCGAGCTACTGACATAGAAATTAATATTTCTTAAAATATTCCTGTCTCTATATATGCTGAGGAAGTCAATTACATTGACCTCCTCAGCATATCCTCAATTACATTGACTTCTTCATTCAGGGCAAGCAGCTCTTCACCACCATTCTCAGTGATTGTACGATGCTGATGTTGGTGCAGTTGCCTCCTGTACAAACAAGGAAGCCGACACTCGGATGTTTCTGCATGTGGCTGCAGCTACCTACGCCGGTCATCGTCGAGTGATCGTCCGCACCAGCGACAGTGATGTTGTAGTGCTGGGCGTCTCCACTTTTGTGGCCCTCGGACAGAAGATTGATGAACTCTGGATTGCCTTCGGAACGCGGCGTCACTTCAGGTACAGTAATTTTATTGAGGTGTCTTTAAGCCAGGTGTGCAGTGTACCGATAGCTTTTAGATCATGAGGCCACTGTCTAACTCATCTCTATATTCCTTGCCAGGTACATTCTAGCGTGTCATCGCCCGCGGACTTGGACCATCCAAGGCAATGGCGCTGCCGGCGTTTCATGAGTTAACGGGATGCGACACGACCTCAGCGTTCTATGGCAAAGGAAAGAAGACGGCCTGGTCAGTGTGGCAGTGCCTCCCTGAACTCACCTTACCTCTTGAGCTGCTCTCCTGCCCTAACTCCACCCTGGAGATGATCAAGACTCACACACCCACGCTCCAGTGATTCGTCATGCAGCTCTATGGTGTCTCTGAGGAGGGCATCACAACCGTGGATGCTGCTAGACTCTCCCTCTTCCTCCACAAAGGACGCGACTTCGAGCACATGCCTCCAAGCAGCGACGCTCTGCATCAGCACCTCCTCAGAGTAGCCTATCAGGTAAGACAGCATTGCATCACTCATGCATGCAGTTGTATTTCTAGAAGTGTTATTTCAACTAATCAGTTATTTCTCTTGTGACCAGAGTGGACACGTGTCGGGTAATACGCTCATCAAAGCTCCAGCTCCAGTCTCTCCAACGGAATGGGGATGGCAGCAAGAATCCCCCGACTCTACGCCACCTCCAGTCTACACCACAACTCCCACCATTTCGCGGGACATACCAGAGCTTGTCACTTGCCAGTGTAAGACACTGTAAGGCTCCTTGTAAGTGCTACGTGCAGGGGCAGCCCTGCATGTATCTCTGTAGATGTAAAGGTTCGTGCTCCCACAGTGGTAAGATGAGTGAGGTACAGATAGATGAGGAATCAGGTTAGTGCTGAACGAAGGAATGTCATGAATGTGCTTACATTGTCACAATATTGTGTGATTATATATTTGAGTCGGCTAGTTATTGGTCCAGTATACTATGTATCAATTAGGGATGTGCCAATAGTATCGGTATCGGCAAGGTGAAAATATAGCCGATACTCCGATACTTTTCTACTTTATTTATTGTGATTCAAGACAAAGTTATGCTTAATGACAGTAATTGATTAACACAGATGATATTATTATATTAATCATATTAATATTATTAATTATTATAGTGCTCCTACATTAACAGTACTCCTACCCTAACACCGGCTTTCCCAATCCATACCATAATCCTGCAAATATTGCTCTTATTTCACCTTCAACTGAAAAAGACATGAGTTCTATGTAGCACGCAAATTTGGACCTTATACCATAATAAATAAGGTTCATTTTAGCCTGCCAAACTTGGTCTCAAGTGCCTCTGTAACTCGCATGAAGCAAAGTTCCGACGGTCATTTCATAGACCGTTAGTGAAATTTCGGCCAATTTACGTTTCAAACCAGTATAATACAGTATTATTTTATATAAAACAGCTTCTTATGAGATAAATATGGTACATAATGATAAATATAGTCAGCTGAAAACGACGCCGCGCCGCGAATCCCCAACAATTATAAATTAGCGAATTAAAACGAGAAGTGTTTCACCGATGGTGTCCGTGTCACCTATCAGGCTATCTCAAATCTAAAAATTGCAATATTCGCATGTGTAGTATTTATAATTTCCTATAATAATATGGGCATATTAAAATATTGGTTTTATAACTTTTATTACTTTGTGTGCTTACGTACACTGATAAATTGACCAATGCCCACTAGTGGGGTTCGGGAGAGGGGGAGGAGTGTTAGGCGATGGGAAAGTGGAGCTGTCTCACGCTAGGTGTTAGTTTGATTGCACCAGCCACAGAGTGCGGTTGTGTTATTTGTCGTTGTCACACGTCATCTTATGCGCAGTGACAAATGTGCTGAGTGCTGACACTGCTGAGGCTAATAAATCTTGCATTCTGCTTCGTTATCATGGCTTCTACTAGTCAAAGAAGTACATCCTCTCTCGTCTGGAAGTATTTCGACATAGATGAAAACGACGAGTCTAAAGTAGTCTGCAAAGAATGCAAGAAATTATTGTCACGTGGAGGAAAAGAGGGGAAATCTTTTAATACAACAAATCTTAAAAAACACCTGCAAAGCAAGCACAAAAAGAATGAAGAATTAAATAAAGCTCAAGTTAAAGAAGAAGAAGAGAGGCTACGGAAGAAGAGGAAACTGGAAGCAAATTTGGGACATCAACAATCCCCAGTCGCAAACCATTCACAAAGCCATTGGAGAAATGACTGCTGCTGACTGCCAACCATATTCTATTGTTGAAGTCGTTGGATTTGAAAGACTAATGAAGAAGCTAAAACCTAATTATGAGTTGCCGGAAGAAAGTATTTCTCTACAAAAATTGTTCCCGATATTCACACAAAAGTACTGGATAAGGTCAAGACTGCATTGGGAGAAGCAGAGAACATCAGTTTTACTACTGACATTTGGACAAGCAGCTCAGATACGGCTTTTATTAGCCTAACAGTACATTGTATTGACATCAATTTTGAGCGAAAAACTGTTGTACTTAGAGTTGCACCTTTTCCAGGATCCCATACTGCTTCAAACATTGCTGAGGTGATCGAAAGTGTTGTTCAGGAATTTAAAATACCATCATACAAGATTCACGTTTTTGTACGAGATAATGGAGCTAATATTGTCCGAGGTATTCAAGACACAGGCTATGCTAGTCTCTCGTGCTTCCTTCACACTCTACAACTCGTGGTTCATGACAGTATTTTCGAACGAATAGTTAAGGATATGATCGCAAGTTGCAAGCAAATAGTTGGACATTTCAGCCATTCAGCACTTGCATACAACAAACTAGCTGCGCTACAGAAACAGCATGACTTGCCCGAACACAAACTGATACAGAATGTTCCAACTCGGTGGAACAGCACCTATTTCATGATTGAACGTATGTTTGAGCAAAAAACTGCAATTGTCAACTACTGCCTTGATACTTCCAACCTCCCTGTATTTGATGCCAACAAGTGGACTTTGATTGTGAAGTTTACTGCGCTGCTGAAAATATTTCACAAAATTACTGTTTGGTTGAGTGAAAGGTCTGCTACTATCTCAGAAATAATACCTCAAATAAAGTTTCTACAAGTCTTCATAGCAAAAGCATCAACTGACATCAGATTCTTTGGACTTGGAAGTACTCTTTCGGCTATTAACGCATCAATGAAGAGTCGCTTTGAACGCTATCTGGATGATTACAATCCAATACTAGCCACATACCTAGACCCCAGATATAAGACCTCCTTGTTCCAAAATAAATCTAGTGAAGATTCCAAAATGCAAGAAAGCAACCTGGAGAGAGCAATGATAGATAGCGTCAAGAAAAGGAGCGAAGCTGTTCAAGAGGAAGAAAGTGGACATACAAGTACTACGAGTGAAGAAGATATGCAAGAGACTGCGAGTGCTTCTGACAACATTATAAGTGATGAGTTCAGTGAATTTGACTTTGGCAAGTGCATTAAAGTGCATTAAAGATGAAATGACCAAGTATCAAATGTTGGAATTACAATCACGGGATGGAGACTCTTTAGAGTGGTGGAAACAGAATGCAGTTACGCTTCCAACATTAAGCCGTCTTGCAAATAAGTACCTGTCTTCGCCCCTTCATCAATTGAAAGTGAGAGGTTGTTTAGCACTGGGGGCAATATTTACACTCCACAAAGGAATCATCTAAGTGCAGAAAGAGGCGAAATGCTAATGTTCCCTCACTACAACTTACGAATTTTCGATTTTGAATATTAAGAATATATTTAATGTTTAATTATCCATGTTTCTAATTTCTATTAATCTTAATAAAATAATTATTTACTGGAAAATCGAAAATTTTATTTTTTTAATATCTTAGTATCTTACAATGGAATTTTTCATTTTGTAATTTGTTCAAAATCTTAGTTTTTTTCTAATTTCTATTAATCTTATCATTATTTACTAGAAATTTTATTTATTTTTTTATACCTTACAATGGAATTTTTCATTTTGCAATTTGTTCAAAATTTTAGTTTTTTTGTGATTAAAGGAAGAAAACTTTATCTTTTGTGTTTTATTTATTATTCACACAATGCAGATTAACAAGTAAACTTAGTCAAGAAATATTGTTATTCCCAAGGGCATGCTTGGTAGTTGAGGTCATGGAAACTGTCCTCAGCTCAACATTGTACGGGAAGTTGCGCTCCCGGGGTCCTGACTCCTGAGCTAAACAAACAGGTGGATACTGGATAAAAGTTCATAAAACTATATTCTATTTCAATTTCGACAGTATGACTGTTTGAATTTTTTTGAACTGTTAATTTCATCCAATAACAGTTGTCTCCAACTTCCCCTATTTCTAATATTAAAATAAAAGTAACTTTTTTTTTATAATTTAACAGATTAAGCATTAATCAAAAAGTATCGGTATCGGCAAAGTATCGGCCATTTGTTAATATCAGAGTATCGGTAGCGATATCGGTTGAAAAGTGGGTATCGGTATCGGCCAACATCTTGGTATCGGCACATCTCTAGTATCAATTATACTATTTAGATACCACAGAACTTGTAAATTTATCATTCAATTTGCAATTCTTGCTTCCATGCCTCTAAATTTTGTTTTCATAAATTTTATCAAAATGTCAACTTTGTGTATCATTTCACGGATTTAACCTTTAAATGCATTCCAAATGTAAAATTGATGCCAGACATGACTTCAGCGTCCTCAAACTAGCTGGAAAACATGTATCATAATAGTTCCTATCACAAACGGTTCCTTGGCTGTTTTCCAATATGGCCGACGGGAGAACGGGATCTAACCTAGGTGCGAATTTCTTAATGGTCCCTGGACTGTTTTCCCTCTTGTTTTTGGTTCATTCATTTTTCTGTATCCACCCGAAGAGGATGCCAGTGGGCATCGAAACTGTTGTGAAAATGAACTCTGTCTATTAGAGTGGATTTTTATCATATTTGTGGAGACTTAAAATTTTGTACATACGTGTGAATTTATTTTTCAATCTTCAAATTTTTAAACTTTCAATCTTTCATATATTAATTTTCATTCTTGAAAAAATACATATTTTAAATCCTAATTTGTAACTTTCATAACTTGGCTTTCACTCGTTATATCTATTGTGAAATTTTATGGAATAAACTTAGGTTTATTTTTACTTATGTATATTTCAAGTCTTTGAATATATGCTAGCGGAACAAAAGTGTTTTAAATAGAAAACTTATTTTAAACCAATATACATTCGTATATATATCAGTACCAGGCACGGGGCAATTACTTGGTCAATGTAATTAACTACAATTACAAAGAATATATTTTTTTTTCATAAATACACACTATTTGATTTATGTCATGCTTTTCGAACGAGCCATTTCAATTCCATTTTCAGTTTTGGCCATCATCTTGAGTGAAAACTAGATAATATTAGGTCAATAAAATGTACTTTTTTTTGACATTGCACGGAACTGTATTTTTCATCAAGCCGTTCTTGCTATGAACAATTGGAAAATGGACATATGTATGTGATATAGTCTAATGAAACCAAGATAAGGCACTCAAAAAATACTAATATAAGACAAAAGAACTGGCATTTATTTTATCAAAATAATAAGGGCAAAAAATTGGCACTTTATTTAGGAATATTTGAAGTAAATGGAACAGTAGTTTAAACTATAAGTATGACTCAATCTGCTTGAGAGGCCGAAAAAACAATGTAATTGAAAGTAATTGACTGTAATTGTATCAATTACCTTGGTTTCCCGATGTAATTAATTACAATTACATTTTAGGGAGTCAATTACAACTACCAATTACATGAAAAAATTTAATTAATTACAATCAATTACAATTACCCCATGCCTTATACGAGGGCCACTCAGTATATTTTGCCCCACCTTTTTTTTCCTTTCCAAGTTTCCTTGTAAGTTCCAGAAATTTTGTACACAAGTAGTTACCTTTTTTACAAGTTTTTATTTCTCCACATAGTCTCCATCCTTTTCTACGGCTTTCCTCCACCTCGAAAGAAGGGCCTTTATTCCTTGCTGGTAAAAGCCCGCTGGCTTCCACTGCAGCCACCTCTTAACCTCCTCAACAACCTCATCGTCACTCCGAAACTTTCTTCCACGAATAGCATACTTCATTGGCCCAAACAAATGGAAGTCTGAAGGTGCCAGATCCGGGCTGTATGAAGGGTGGGGTAACACAGTCAAGCGCATTTTTGTGATGGCCTCTCTTCTTTGCAAACTGTTGTGTGGTCTTGCGTTATCGTGCAAAAGAAGGACGTCTTCCAGTTTTCTCTCCGGTCGAACTCGCTTTATATGTCTCTGGAGTCTCTGTAGGGTAGCAATATATGCCTCTGAGTTGAGTGTTTGTCCTTTCTTCATAATGTCCACCAGAATCACCCCTTTCATGTCCCAGAAGATGGTGGCCATAACCTTTCCTGCAGAGGGAGCCATTTTGAACTTTTTCTTGCATGGGCAGTCTGCGTGATGCCACTCCATGGATTGACGTTTTGTTTCAGGTTCAAAGTGGTGTACCCAAGTCTCATCCCCAGTCACAATTCGTGAAAGGAAGTTATTCCCTTCTGTCTCGTATCGAACCAACGACTCAGAAGCAATTTCTTTTCTCTGGGCTTTGTGATCTTCAGTCAGTTCGCGAGGAATAAACCGTGAACACACTTTTGAGTATCCTAGTTGCTGAATTATCATATTCACACTTCCTTCACTAATTCCGAGCTCCAGTGATAACTACTTGTATGTGACGCGCCGATTTGATCGAATGATGCTGTTAGCACGTTGCACAGTGTGAGATGTCACAGCCGATGCCGGGTGACCGCTGCGTGGCTCATCATCGAGGCTGGCTCTCCCTCTCTCCGATGATCTCACACGTTTAGACCAGCGTCCGACTGTGTTTCGATCAACAACAGCATCTCCATAAACGTTTTGTAGACGTTTGTGAATATTTCCAACTGTTTCCTTCTATGCGGTCAAGAACTCGATAACACCTCTGTTTACGACGCACGTCACTGTCAGACGCCATTTTCGAAACTGCGTTAACCATCGGTTTTATACAAGGGTGTTTAAAAGCGGTTTTATATACAGGGAGGGGGAGGTTCAAACTGGAAAAATCTGGTTGTGTGAAGCGCAGAAAGTTCAAACTTACGGCGCAAAAGACATTTTAGCCCAATGGCCTATTATTTAGCTAAGTAAAAAGGGTGGGGCAAAATATATTGCGTGCCCCTAGTGTGTGTGTGTGTGTGTGTGTGTGTGTGTGTGTGTGTACACATATATATATATGTGTATATATATACATATACATATATATATATATATATATATATACACAATAATTTAGTGTGGACCAAAATGGGGGGTAAATTATAAAGTTGAAGAAATCCTTGTTCCACATTAATGCCCTTGTTCCTTCGGACCAGATAGACATGTCAGCAAAACTTTGGTCAAATATGATAATATTTAGGGGTCCCGAGATTTAATGACTTATAAAAAATTTCCAATGAATAGGCGCGCTTAGAACATCAATGATCAACTCAACTCTTGAGTTGCAACTTATGAAAAAATTTCTTCTTATTTAAGAAATTTTTGGTGTTAATAGAGTACAAAAACAATCTTAGATCATTATTTCAGAGAAAATTATTAATAAGGAAAACAAAAATTTTTGATAAAATATATTATCCTTAATTGGTCAACTCTAAATTAAAGGCTTTGCCTAATTGGCTTGAACCTTTTAGTTATCCTTTTTATCTCCTAATTTAACTGGTTTATTTTACTATTTCAGAAATTTAATTTTTTAAACTAAAAATGGCTACTCGTTCTAAAGCTAAAGTTTGGCTCATTGGCCATTTAAATAAAGATATACTTTGTTGCCGCTTACCTACAAAACTGCAAGTTTTGCAAATATATTTCTTCCATCAAAAAGAGGAAAAATTGGGACGAAGAAGATCCATTAATCTTTGCTTAGATGAAGTGATGACCTACTGGGAGAAAGCCAGGATTCCCACAATGCGTAGAGACAGTGCCATCCGAAAGATTGACTCTTTAATAAGCTGTTATGATAAATTGATGAAAAACAGAAAAAGGCCCGAGGAAAAATGCCGTATTGAAGAAGCTATGTTTAAAGATGAAATTAAGGCTGAAATTCTTGATATTGGTCACTCTAATGCCCTTTTGATGATGTCAAATGAAGAAGACAAGCTTTTCTACTTAAGCCAGCAAGAAGGTCCTACACAAAGTAGCATGGGTACAGTAGACCAAATTCTTGCAAAAAGAGAGAAAAGAAGGCTTCATCGTGAAGAATTTGAGTGTGAAAGAGCCCTCAAAGAGCAGAAGCGATCTAAAAGATCATTCTTGCCTGCCAATAGAGATGATTTCACATCATCATCATCAACTAATGACGACAACCTTGAAATGAATTTTCAAGGTCCCTCTGAAGAGCAATTTAAAAAGAAAATGTTGGCTCCTAAAAAGTCAAAGCCTATTGACAAAAATGTTGTAGCAGCCTATGATAGAATGAATCTTTCCAATCGAGATGCAGCTATGTCTTATGCTGTTGTTGCTCAGTCTTTGGGCCATAATTTGGAAAACATTACAGTGTCAAAATCTACTATGCTTCGAATTCGTCAAAAGTTACGCAAAGAAATAGCAACAGAATATCAAGAGCAAGCATTTTGTCCTGGAGAGCCTTTAGTTCTTCATTGGGATGGAAAAATGCTCCCAGAGATATCAGGTTAGTTTTTTGTCTGATTAATTTAGCATATTTATATTTTATCTCTCATGGGGAATATATCCTGAGTACCAAAGAGGCTGTGCTAGAGTTCGTGCCCTTAGAGTGACAAATGACACAGCTGAGCGGGGTGTTGCATTGATTGAAAAATTTAATCAAGCAGTGACAACTAAAGAAGAGGACAAACAATACCTGCTCAAAACAGTTTTCAAGAATCGTAAAGAATTTCCAACAAAAAATAAAGCAGAACTTATGAAAATGAGGAAAAACTAATTTTTTCAGCATTAAAAGGAAAAGTGCAATTTTCTCGGGACCCCTAAAACTTGACGTAGAGGTTTCAAATTTTGTAATTTGATTAAGGTAAGCAAAAGGAATAACATTACTCATGTGGAACAAAGATTTTTAAACCTTCATTTTTTTGGTCCACACTAAATTACACATATATACAGTATATATATATTCTCATCCATGCTTGCTCACAGTTATAATCCTGCGGAGTCTATGAGGGTTTATATCACACCCCTTGTAAAAAATAGATATGGGGACATTTCTATCCAGCGATAACTACAGGCCTATTCCTAATGCCTCCTGCTTCTCAAAATTACTTGAGAAACTTCACTACGTCGACTAAATGATTATTTATGGACGTCTCTTAATCAGTTTGGTTTTAAAAGTTCCCATTCAACTGACCTGTGGATTTAGGGACAATTCAAAAGCCACGTGGTCCTTAAAGGGGGGAGAGGGTTCTTTATTTGACCACCAAGGGCCACATGGGGGAGAGGGGGTCTTGACGTTTAACCACGTGGCCAATACTAAGCATTAAAATATCCTGCTTATATTATATATATATATATATATATATATATATATAATATATATAATATATATATATATATATATATATATATATATATGAAAATTATTTCACGAAAGTAACACGTGAAAAATATTTATGATGAATAAAACCACGAAGGAAAGGAAACAAAATGGTGCTCAAGCGCTTTCGTCTAATTTCTCTATCAGGTCTGGTTTTTGTGTGACATGCAATTTAATTTTTAAAAACCCATATAGTTACATACTTATTAAAATATGATCGAAAAGACATACCTGTAGTTTAAAAAGTAGCTTGTTTTGATTTTCTGCTGTGCTTTGCCTCAGGCATGTCTCTCTTAGAGTCCAGCAATAGTCAGCCAGCATACTGGGGCTCCATTTGCCTTGGTAACGGTTTTCCATGGCAGAAATATCCTGATGAAAACGCTCACCATGTTCGTCGCTTACCGCACCCAGGTTTTCCGGAAAAATGTCCAAGTGAGAGTCCAAGAAATGAACCTTTAATGACATATTGCACCCCATTGCTTGGTAAGACTTAAGAAGATCTACTATTTCAGGATAGTTTTCGGCTTTGTGATTTCCCAAAAAATTTGTGCAGACACTTTTGAAACTCTGCCACGCAGCTTTCTCAACTTCATTCAACTCTCCTTCAAATCTCTCATCTCTTAACAATTCTCTGATCTGAGGGCCTACAAAAATGCCTTCTTTAATCTTGGCATCACTGATCCGGGGAAACTTATTTCTCAAGTATGTGAATCCTGTTTACGCTTTATCCATCGCTTTAACAAAGTTTTTCATAAGTCCAAGCTTGATATGCAAAGGAGGAAGGTACACTTTCTCAGGGTCAACAAGTGAACTATTCACAACATTTTTCTTGCCTGGAACAAGTGAGGTGCGTTTTGGCCAATCCTTCTTAACGTAGTGGTTTTGCTTGTCCCTACTGTCCCACTCACATAAAAAACAACAGTACTTGGTGTAACCTAGCTGCAACCCTAGCAAAAGTGCAATGACCTTCAGATCTCCACAGATATTCCACTTATATTTCTGATACTGAAACTTTTCTAAAAGCAACTTCATGTTGTCGTATGACTCTTTCATGTTTGCAGCATGTGCAATAGGTACAGAAGGAAATTTATTTCCGTTGTGAAGAAGGACTGCTTTCAAACTGACTTTTGAGGAGTCAATGAACAATCGCCACTCATCCACGTTATGTTCATGACCAAGAGCCCCCATGACTGAATTAACATCTTTACAAAACACAAGTCCATCTTCATGGGAGAACCATTCTTTGAATTCATCATGGCGGCTGCAGAAAAAACAAACTTTAGTGTCACGTTGCAGTAGATTCCAACCCTTTAATCTTGAACTTAAAAGTTCAGCCTGCTTCTTAGATAATTTCAAATCACGAACTAGGTCATTTAGATCTCCTTGTGACAGTAAATGTGGTTCATTGGAGGAACAGGTAGCCTGGAATGTTGGATCAGAAATGTCTTCATCTTTTTCCTCGTGATATGCTACAGCTACGTTTGATTCCTCATCACTTAAACTTACATGTTCAGGAGGATTTGGTACTGGAAGTTGAGCACTGTGGGGAACTGGTCTCATTGCAGACGGTAGATTAGGGTATTTCATAAGGCTCTTTGTTTTTGAAGTGATCCCCTTTGTATTTACCAGGCAGAAATAGCAGTCTGTTGTGTGATCTTTGGGTTCCCTCCAAATCGTTGGAATAGCAAATGGCATGTGACGTGAACCGTTTAGCCATCCTGTAAGTAGTCTTCCACATGTCACACAACAAGTGTGAGGGGCCCAACTCTTGTCCTGATCGCCTACTTTACATCCGAAATAAAGTTCATAGCATTTTTTTTACTAATGGTGTAAAGTTACGTTTCTGGGATTTTAAAGTTAGATCACCACATACATAACAAAAGGAATTAGGATGATTCAGGCAGTTCCGCGGCATTACAAAACATCTATATGAATACAACACTGGTGTAAAATTAACAAGAAGCAACAGACACTACCTGTTAACACTGTGACATTTACAAGCAGACTGACTTGGAGCTGCTCTACACACAGAAACTAGGCTCATGTCTGAACAGGTACAAACATGTTTCAACCTGCACAGTCTGCTGCTCCGACCAAATTTATCCTGCCAGCATTATCAGAACTTTCTCCCCAAAGGAATAAATTGTACTAATTTTACAGAAAAATTAATACAACATATATATTAATATTAATATATTTTATTATAGTTATATTAATTAATATATATTATATATTTATTATTTTTATAATGTTTTATATTATAATATTGTTATATACTTAATTATATATATGTTATTATTTTTTTTAGCCGATGATCATGCTAAATGAGGAAAAAATGAACATAGCGTCACAAGTAAACTAAGCCTGATAGAAAAAATCTGATTTCATATTTAGATTCAGCATGAAAAAGTACACTTAGAACACCCATCAAAACCCTTGTGACAAAATTGTTGTTGACCAGTGTTATCAGAGAGGCATACAGATTTGTAAGGAAAAAATATCGATTTTTAGCACAAGATCAAATGAATTATAAAAATACAAATTTATACTGGAAATCTGCCCGGGTTTTAACACTGCCTTTTTTGGTTGTTTCGATGTATATAAAAATAAAATGAAAATTAAAAGTTAATAAAGTAGCATACAAGTTTACCAAAGATTTAGCGTTCTACCCTTCTTATCTAAATCTGTTTTGAAGGAATTCAAAACAACAGGATCGAGTTGAAAAAGACCTTTGCTTATGTTGAAGTTATTTGAAAGTTGGATAATGACAGACTCAAGAATATTTCTATTAACAATGTTGCTAGAGTGGAATAAAACTGAAGCATTATTCCAATCAATACAGTGGGATAACTGACAAATGGACAAAAAGGGTACTGGACAACTGTCCTGTTCTAACGGAATATTGATGCTGTTTTATACGTGTGCAAATCCTTTCCCGTCTGACCTATGTAAAAGGAATCACATTGTTTACACCCAATTTTATAGATAATGCCTGAATTATTGGTAGGGCAATTTTTTACTATGATATTTTTCACAATATTGTTATATGAAAATACTACATTAATATCCAAAAGTTTAAGTACATTAGCAATGCCTAAAAAGCCCGGGAAAAATGGAAGTACTAAAATATTTTTTGACAAAGTACGAGTGTTATTATTGACACGATAGAAAGTTCGTTTTGCGTTGTTGAGACAAGATTCCATAAACGCAGATGGATAACACAGATCACTTCCAATAACGTTGATTTTTTCCAATTCGGCATCGATGTATTCCGGACTGGCGATCCTAAGGGCGCGGAGAAACATTGATGAAAAAATGGCCTTCTTAGTGTGGGTGTCATTGTTAATAGAAATATTCTTGTCTGCCATTATCCAACTTTCAAATAACTTCAACATAAGCAAAGGTCTTTTTCAACTCGATCCTGTTGTTTTGAATTCCTTCAAAACAGATTTAGATAAGAAGGGTAGAACGCTAAATCTTTGGTAAACTTGTATGCTACTTTATTAACTTTTAATTTTCATTTTATTTTTATATACATCGAAACAACCAAAAAAGGCAGTGTTAAAACCCGGGCAGATTTCCAGTATAAATTTGTATTTTTATAATTCATTTGACCTTGTGCTAAAAATCGATATTTTTTCCTTACAAATCTGTATGCCTCTCTGATAATCCTTTATTTTTTAATTTTTACTTCTCCGTTTATTGCATATATATATATATATATATATATATATATATATATATATATATATATATTAGGGTATTTATTTATTTATTTTTTTTTTTGTAACCTATATATAGGCTGTAACCCTTTTATGTACTTCAGTGTTCCTGAGGATGTCATTAGACGAAAGCGCTTGAGCACCATTTTGTGTTTCCTTTCCTTCGTGGTTTTATTCATCATATATATATATATATATATATATATATATATATATATATATATATATATACACACAATATATATATATATATATATATAATATCGTAAACTCCAGAAAATTCCAGAACACTCGAATCTTTATAAACACAAATTCGCTGTACCTTTATTTCGGAAAATTCTACAAGATTCGAATCTTTAACGTTCATGAAACACAAATGCGCCATACTTTTAATTTTCTTTATTTTAATATGCATTTTCAATTTGTTATTTTGTAAATTGTTTTAGGACTCTAATTACTTTTTTGTTATTTTGTATTAAAATTACTGTACTTGTAACTGTATTATCACGCACTATAAGAAATCTAATATGGCACCTTACATTTTACATAAGATTAAGAAGGGGTGGGGGTGACATCAGAAGACAACGTGGTTTTGGAGGGGGGTTTAAGTCATTGGCCACAAATGACCACAAGGTGGGGGGTACAGGTCTGAAAACCACCCGAAAAAGGACCATGTGGTTTTTGAATGACCCCTTATATTTTCAAGATTGTATTTCGATATACTGCCAGTAATTCAACTATTTAGTTGTTTTTTGGATATAAACAAGCAGAGCCTTCGGATCCCTGCCCTGCGGGCGGGGCTTGTGCTTCGCAAACTCTCCTAAGGCGAGGGCACGTTAGGGTTACCCCTTTAGGGGGAGGTCATTCTGCTCCCCCGAAACCCCTTCCCCCTTTATGCAGCTTGGGGGGCTAACCCCCACCACAAGGGGGAAGGGCTGGCACCAGTGGTGTAGTACTAAATAAAGAAGTGAGGGAACGCATTTTGAAAGTGTTACTCAGATGCGGGGGAGACAATGGCGAGCGCGGCGAGCCCATACAGCTGGGGGTCCGGGGGCACTGTAAGCCCACCGAGAAATCTTTTTAAATCTGACCAATTTCAGGGATATTTTGAGGTCATATGCACTGGATATTAGGATATATTCCAAGGTTGAAGATGCAGTATTTCCAGTGCCATTAGATATACGACATCCAGTACGATCAATAAAAATAGCTAACTGGAATGATTAACTAAAAAAAAGTTAACAACTGGTACGCCGTGGTGACTGTTTCACAGATCTTTATAGGCTAGCATTGCCTCAGTCGAAGCTAAAAGAAATGAAACAGTTAATGATTCTTTCTCATATTTCTTCTAGGGGTGGGAATTAAAATTTCATGACGTTAGAGATTTGTAAGTTCGGATTTATTTGAAATAGTGAGGGAACGCCGTTCCGTCTACCGAAAAAAGTAAGGGAACGCCGTTCCCACAGCACTACACCACTGGCTGGCACCTTGCAACCAGAGCCGGATTTAGGAGTGGGCAAAGTGGGCAGCTGCCCATGGGCCTCCACATCTTGGGGGCCTCCACATATTGACAAGCCATTATCAAAATAGAAAAAACCCGAAACTAGAAAAACCCGATAGATGATCAACAAAAAACACGCGCATCCAATACCACTGTAGTACATAAACTTTTACCAATTACTATTTGTTGTGTACTGATTATTATTTTGTTTTTATTACTCTTAGGCCTATTCTCACTATAATGGAATACCCGAGTAACCCGAGGCTTTCATTTTTTGCAGAAATGAGTGGAATGGACAGACACAAGAGTGCACGATGTTTTGAGTGTATGTATGTTAATTATATTATGAATCTTATGGATGACTTCAATTATGTCTTCCCCTAAGGTAGGGGGGCCTCCACACGTCTAAATCCGGCTCTGCTTGCAACAACTGATCAACATTGCAATTGCATATGCACTCGAACATTTTGCAGTCACACTACTATCTTGGAAGATTGTGTAATACGGTTTTCATATTTTTTATATTTTGAAAGGATTTTCAAAGGAAATGGAAGAAAATGCAGGGTTTTTTTTAATAGGTAAGGACAAAGCATATGACAGTGAATCACAATATTCTATTTAAAAAATTAGAAGACAGGAATGTTCCACCATATGTTTTAAATTTATTAACATTCTGGTACACACACAAAACGTTACTGTTAGATGGGGCAATGTTTTGCCGAATGTTTTGGTTCCTCACGCGGAGTTAGACAAGGCTCCTTATTCTCTCCTCTGCTATTTAATACATATATTGATGGATCAATTGCTTCTCTTAACCCGTTAACTGCGCGAGCGTCCAGTTACAAGTCGAGCCAAAAACACGGGCTACGCAGAGATATATCAGTTTAAAGTTTAAACCCGTGTATATACGGGGCTGCGCAGAAATGGTCAGAAACGAGAGTCCGTGATATTACGGGTTGCGCAGCAAACAGGTTAATGAGGCAAGAGTGGGTTGCTGTATAGATGACATGAGGATAAATAACTTCATCTATGCCGATGATATGGGGTTAATAAGCCCTTCGGTGAAAGGTCTGGATCATCTTATAAAAATTTGTGAATCATATTCACAGAATCATGATATTAATTTTAATGTTACTAAAATTAAGGTTATGCAATTCTATTCAAACAGCTATTATTACGAGAGACGAACCAAGAGAGCAGGTACAAGAATCTAAGTACCTGGGTCAAACTATCACTAGCTCCTTCAGTGACGACTTAGACATACGGAAAAGTAGTATGCACGCATTTAAGGAGAGGGAGGCGGGGGATAATGGGGGATAAGGTGTAGTGGAGGAGGAGGAAGTGCCAATTCCAAACGGGAGTACCCCTCGAGACAAAATTTGAATACAGTGGTATATTAACCTAACCTGGACAATATATATATATATATATATATATATATATATATATATATATATATTAATATATACAGGGTGTCCCGTAAGTCTGGACCCATAGGGAAAAATAATAAAATTACAAAATAGTCCAAAAATTTATTACATAATCTGTTCAAATGTCCGCCGTTGTGTCGCACACATAGTTGAAGACGCAATCTCCACTGCGACAGCACTTTCTGAATCACAGTCGCAGAAATTTCTTGACACGCCTCCACAATGCGTGCTTTAAGGTGGAAAATGTTCTGAAGTTTGACCTCGTACACTTTGGCTTTCAAGTGGCCCCA
Organism: Bathynomus jamesi; assembly: GCA_023014485.1. NCBI lineage: Eukaryota > Metazoa > Arthropoda > Malacostraca > Isopoda > Cirolanidae > Bathynomus > Bathynomus jamesi. Next base: position 615,377 of record JAJOZX010001999.1, read on the forward strand.
CAAATAAAAATCATAATAAAAAATAATAAAAAAATAATAATAATAAAATAATAATAATAACAATAAAAAAATATATTATAAATCCCTATGGGTCCAGACTTACGGGACACCCTGTATATTTCATAACCAGTTCCGTGTTCGGGCGAACCCACGACCTGCGCCTCACCTGATGTAATACAGCACGCTGACCCACGGCTACTATGAATGTAGAATATAAATTCCACAACACTGTCTTAGGCCTAACAGTGATATTACACCATTGCAAGTCGAACTCCCGATCTCAATTTTATATATATAAGCAAAGAACCACATGGAAAAAGAAAAGGAAACACGAAATCCAGTGGATTTTGTTTCCTTTTCCTTGTGGTTCTTTGCTTATTAAAAAGATCACGTGTTCTGTGATTTTATTGCATATATATATATATATATATAAATTTTTCTTATCTTTTAGTCTTCATGCTGCAGCGCTCAAAACCATCCTGGGTGACCAACATCTTAAGACGCATACATAGACATAATTTAAAAATGGCTGAAGAGTAAGTAGAAACACATATGCATACAATATTTATTAACATGCTAATATATTATTTTCTCTTAGTTAGTGAACTCATAATTAATGGTGGAAATAGTTACATTCTCATTGCTTTGTATAGTACAACCAATTGTTTTAGAAATAATGCCCCATTTAATGTACGAGGCTTTCTATGCGATATACAGAGCCTTACGATCATCTAGGATTAGTTTTGTTCCTACTTTACAATTGGACGTAACATTCTCATAATTTTTAATCTTTGAACATATTGATCAGGGGTCAGGAACCTTTTTAATAGCATGAGCCACATCAAAATGATAATTCACTTAAACGAGCCACAAGCCCTCAATCTTTAGAAATCTGAAGACCAATTTTTTATTATGATGGTTGTCTGGGAGCCGCAGATTTCAGACCTATGATATAGGTTTAGAAGCCTGCTCGAGTACACGGACGGATATTACAATATTTTTCATGAAAATTCAATGTGTATATATTGCAGTAAAAACCCGAAATCCGTCAAAATCAGTTTTTACTAGCCAAAACTAGAAGCCACGAAGATCGTTCGCTAAAACTAGTATTACCTAGTCAAAACTAGTTCCACCTAAGGCTATCAGGGAGAACCCGAAATATACAGCTCACATGTTACTAAACCTACTTTCAACTACACATTTTAGTTAAAAATAGTTTCAATAAGAGCTCTGTTATGAGAGTTTAGTTCTGCCTGGAATTTAACAACTAGATTAGGTTAACTGATTGCCCGGTTAGGTCAACTGTACGTCCTTGACTATTGGTTGGGTTAAGTCGTGATATTTTCGTTAGTTTTAACGAAAATATCACGACTTAACCTAACCAGTCGTCACGACAGTTAGAGCTTATATAAACAGTTCCTCCAGATGAACGGTGAAGTCGGGGGAGGGTTGTAACGCTCTAGACCAGCGTCCCAAAGCGAGTGGTACTTCTCGGGGGAAATTTCTTCTAAATATTCTCTAAGTTCCATTCCGGTCTCACTTTGTTCATCACTACACTTCATAAAATCTTAAATTAAAAATGTCTATGCATGCTCGAGAACGATGTCAAAATAACGCATGTCAACTAGCGCATTTAATAAAGGTTTCAGGCTGAGGTTTCAAAAGGTTTCAAATAGTCTATCGAGGATGAAACGGTAACGAGCAAGCACTAGTCCGTTATTAAAATTGTTTTGATTGAAGTTTTTTAGATTAGTTTTCCACATTAATCGTGTTTCAACGCAGGGTTGACTCGTATCGCACTTCACAATTAACATGCAAATAATATAATATGAGGGAGTGCCACTAATCGTTACTTTGTTGCATTCGCGTTCGCGTTCGCTGGTACTTTATAATTCTCATCCGATCACTTATCAACCAACACAAAGATTTTCGACATCTCATGAACAATCAAATAAATCACTACGTTTGGCGGAATCTGTACGTTTATAATTTGCCTTTAGCACATAATTAATCGCGCCACTGCTACGTTTAAACATTATCACTGATTTGGAAAAAGTCACGGCGTACTGAGTGTTAAAGATACACTTAGCGGTGCTTCCAGTACTTTCTTTGTTACCGTAGCTGCAGGTATTTCTTGGTAATGCTGTTGCGAGGAGGCTTCTGGATAGCACGTCACGACGCTCCAAACTCAGATGTTGATATGAGCCAGACTGCTTGCTTCATTTCGTGCGGCTGACCTGGTGGTGAGTCATGCATCTTAAGATCGAGACGTTCCCTGTTGGTGGCTCGGCGACTCGGGCTCGCTGAATGAAACATGTACGGTTATACAGCAACAAGAAATCATAGTTTCTGGCAGGGAAAAAGTACATACACAAAATTACTTAACACGTTAAATGATTCAATACTATATACCTTAACATTGAGGGGCTTTGTTCGAGAAATATGGATGTCCACACTGTTCCACTCTGGGGTACAAAAGGTACTCGTCACCGTTCTATTAAAAACGTACAGGTACAAAAGCCTTTTGCTATGACCTCACTAAACACTTCATCGTGGTAAACGTTGATGTGGTAAAAATATTTTAAATTCTCCATGATCACTAGGTTCACGTTTTTTGTTACTGGGGTGTAATTGGTGAGGTGAAACATGGCGTAATAAGATTTGTCGTTTCATTCATCAACGAATTTCGTAATCCAGAGTCTGTTTTTCTTCACTTCACTATGGCTATATTCTCTAACACTGCTTAAATTCGATACATACTCCAAGCCGTCTCTAGAATTACGAACCCATGATACTCTTGTTAGAATAGCCATAAAGCACTAGAGTACCCTGATTCATCATCCTCGCGTGAATTAAGGTTAATTTAAAAACTTCAAAAGATGCGTCAAAGGACGGATGTCGAGTATTTACTACATCTTTAGATTTTACAGAATCCCACTTTACAAAGGCATTGCAAGCAATATCAGAGGCTGCTATCGTTGTTAAAAAGTTAAATTGGCGAGTGAAGTATAATCACACGAAGGTAATTATGGTAAAACTTAGAAGTAAAACTTCAGTAGCTGAGTACGTATCCACGACAGCAATGTTTGCGAACGACTAACGAGATTAAACCCAACGAATCATGTTACCAGATTGTAGGCGGAGCCTATAAAGCATGATTAGAGAGGAAATCCAAATCAAGCACAGCTATTCGTACGCCCATTCATACACTGTATGAATGTCCTGGCGAGAATGTGAGAATGTTACAAACACACACACACACACACACATTCATTCAAAGGTTAAAAGTCAATGATACGCAGTCTAAAACGCAAACGTATTTTAAGTACAATAGGTAAATTACAAAATAAACAAGTAAATAAACATTCAATAATAATAAGTAAATAAAAGACTCAAAACTTCAAAAAGGGTACAATAAAGTTGGTCAAAATATGTACACCGATTAATCACCTCCCACGGAAACCAAAGGGAACATTACCGTAGGTCCCAGGTAATTGGGATCGATTCCTGGAGGTAGTACGACACAACTTCGTCCCTCTTAGCTCCTTCGCCTAGTTTTTGAACCGAAAAGTTATGCGTTCCCACAACCAGGTAAGAAGGCACAGCATTGTCATCATCTCCAGGTTCTTCTAAACTCACCAGATCTTTAAGGGAGGTGAAGCTGATAATTTGACGGTTTGCTGGGTTTTAAGTGATACCCTTCGCCTTCACGATGTACTTGAAATCTTCCCCGACACGTATTCCGTATGTTTTTGGCCCCGTTGAAACAAAAGTGTGTGCAAGCATTGTCCCCATACTCCTTGATCTCGTCAATGAATTCACCGAGGAACTCACCTGTAGGAGGCACATATTCACCTTCCTCCGTAAACCACTGTCGGTATCGGCGTACAGGACCCGTCAACCTTGAGCATGCATTAGGCTCCAAAGCTTGATGTGACCATATGCCGTCGTAAAACTAGCCACAGGGATGTGTCTGTAGCCAACTCGGTCCTAGTGTAATACATTATGTATGTACTCGTATTACTTACGTGTACAATTTCAAGAACATCTTTATCGTAGCTTTGGCGTAATCCCATAATTCATCAAAACTATGAACTAAATGCACGTTCCCCTTGTCAGTGTTCTGTGCAAACTTACCTCAAAAGACTATTAAGACAAAAGTTTTCACTAAAGCTCTTGCCAGGGTAGCGCGCAATATGCTCCTGCTCAAAATGTATCCCCTCATAATCACGGTAATAGTGAATATAGGCCGTTTGTTCGTCCTCGATCTCGACATCTCGTAAATACCCTGACGCTTCACCTTTATATTTTACGAAGGTGTTGCTATTAGGAGTGAAGAGGTTGTCGAGCTTCTGGAACCTCCACACCTCATAAATCTTCAATAGTCTGTAACCGTGACGAACGGCTAGGTCCAACTCAGGGCTTGTAAAAACGCCTCGGATCTTCTTCTGATTGACTGTGTGATTACACTCGCCAGTGTTCTCCTATGCACACTTCACGCACAGGGGAAACACAAGCTTGTGATGTATAACAACGGGTAAGATGCGCATCCATAAATCACAAGGGGGAATTACATCAACAAAGGATAGACCAAAATAGTTGTTTAAATTGCCTGAGAATTCTTCGATGGTAGGTAGGGTGGGTCCAACGAGCTTCTCAGGGGCATCTAAGGGGGTTATTCTTCATCACATAGGGGTATAACAAGTAAAAGTCAAAGAAGTGAATCTTTATACCCTCCGTAGGTGGAAAGTGTAGTTTGAAAGGGTTTCTGCACCCTCCAAACAAACTGTCACCACATTTGAGAAGGCTCACCACCACTGAACATTTGATATCCCTTATCTGGTCACGCAACTGCTCGTTGGTCTCCATCTATTCATCATAATCGTGTTCCCATAATATCCTCTAAGTGAACAGTGAACTTAAGTTAGTCGCGAGTACAGGTCTATGCCAGACTATCAGTGGGCGAACTACCGTAAAAGTCTCCTGTGATACAACCTCAGGACGTGGGCATCTGTGCCAGACATCCGTCGAAGGAGTACATTGTCTTCTCGCCGGTGCGGAAGTCCTCATTCAACCCGTCTGCCGAGAAAATCCGACCAATGATCTTGATGGCTACTTCTCCAGTGTTGTGTACGTTTTTTGTGTACACCTGTATGTCCCAAATGTTTGAGCCCGTAAAGGGCCTTATAACCGTAGGTGCGTGGTTTGTTTCTGGGTATGACAGCAAGTGTATCTTTTAGCATGAAATTGTCCTTAAATACAGTAAAGCAAAGGGATGCAATTGTGGTTGCACCCTGTAGCGGATCGCAATTGAATCGGGTAACATACATATTTTTAAAATTATGAAAACACATGTACATCGTTCACACAATAACGTTTACACTCATTCGCTATGTTGTACGGATTTTCTTTAATGAAACTGTTGTAATAATCCACTTTAGTTTAAAGTGTCAAGAGTGAGGAAAGTCTAAGGGAAATACCTTTCTGAAACCTCGGCATCCACCCCTATCACCTTCGTTAGTTTAGCTAGCTTACAAGGCGTGAAGAGCAAGTCTCTTTGAACTGAATAGTATCCCTTTACTTGCATTTGTACGAGATTATTACCTCTTTTCAAGGGGTCGCCCGTGAATATTGCTGAGTTCTCAAGTTCAAGCAGTTCATTATAAAGAAACTGTGTATCGAACTTTGTGGCGTTATGCACTAGAACATGCACAGTAATTTTTTTAACTGATCGGCTAGCCTAGCATTTATGCTTGAACTGTCCCACTTCATTCATCGTATGAAACATTCCGTATTAGCAAATCTTTATCTTTCTGCGCGCACCATTCATCTTATGGAGATTAAAGCATTCATTATTGAAGAACGTACGTCTACAGTCATTACTATCTCTTCTCATCTTCTACCACACATCTTACGCATCTAGGGCTTTTACACTGAGCGCATACCATACTGTATGACAATCACTACAATCGAAGGTAGGTCGCTCCTACCAAACCTAAAATGAGCACGGATATTGTTCGATCCATCACACGACTCTTAAAAACATACGTTGTCCGACCGCGCTCATCCAAAACAAACACAACCATTCGTACTCTCATCTGCTGGTCCACTTTCACTAGCTCTTCAGGACCCACATTACACTAAAATTAAGCCCACAAGATCTAGCAAGTTTACGCGCACTATCTATAACTGTGCCCATCTAAATGTTTCTGGCATCGTGTTTAGAACACTGATCATATACGCTAAAATTACAGCCATAAATCCTCAACCATGACCATTGTTCGTGTGCTGTCTGTAAATATCGTGAGTTAAAGTTTAAAGTGTACGGTGTTGCGTCATGGCCTTCAACACGGAAGACCTAGTCAATATCGATCATGAAATTCGACCCACTCTGCATCGATTTCTCAATACGCGAGAGGACGTAGTAAATATCTTCCTCAGCCAGGCATCTGTAGGGTATAACTACCCAAAATAGATCGCCATCCTTATCATTAGGACCAAATCCCAGGTGCCAGACTCACCCGTGCCTTCCGCCCCTCATTACGTTTGAAGGGCATATGCGACAATGCGTCGAACTACATTGTGAAGACAGTGTTCGAAGCCATCAGCATAAGCGATGCGTGTGTTACATTGTGTAACAGCGTAATTGATACACCCGTGTAGTGCGAGCGTGATCTTCTATTAAACGCTCCCCACCTGCTTGTTTCAAATCCCGTTGAGGCCAGACACGAAATGATTGGCTTTTCTCACAAATCACAGACACTGAGTTCCTTTATGCTCTTGTTCTTGGCATCACCCAGAAAAAGCAAGTCATATATATCATCATATGAGTGTTCATCGAATGAGTTCTATGCAGCCATCACCAGACAAGCAAGTCATAACTGGACTGGATCCGCACCCAATACACTTAGGAGTTGGAGATCAGCAGACAGCCGTCTTTCATGAAGCTGATGTCCTGATGATATTCCACATCATTCAAGAGGCTACCACTGGACAGCAATCAATCAGTGTTGTTTCAGATGACACTGACATGCTAGCAATCCTGGCTCATCATCTGTACACAAGAACAAAAGGGTTGCCTCAAAATATAGTTCTCACTATGGAGTCATGCTCACAAAGCCAGTCCGTCATAAACATTTAACGAGGTTGTCAGGGTGCACAAAGCTATAATGCCAAACATTCTTGCTGCTCATGCACTCACTGGATGTGACACAGTTTTCTCTTTTGCTAGTGTGGGCAAGGCAACAGTTCTGAAGAAGCTGCAGTCTTTTCATGGTTTCATGAAACTTGGTGACTTGTCTGCACAGAAGGAAGAGATCACAGATTCCTGTCTACAGTTCACAATCATGTTGTACAACCAGGAACAAAAAACAGATCTTAACAGCATGCGTGCAGAAATCTTCAGAAGAAAAATTGCAGGAAAGCGACATGTTGCATCCAGATTATGCAGTCTCCCACCAACCATGGCTAGCTTTGAAGCACACTGTCAACGTGCTCACCCATCAAGTTGCACTCTGGAAAGCTGCAGATCTTCCGTCGCCACCAGAGATCAGTCCTCTTGACTGGTTGGGAAATGTACGAGTCAACACTTCGTCCACAATACAATCTTCAAGGGCAGTTGCCAGCACCAAATGAGGTGCTCATTAATTGTGCTTGTAAAACGATATAGCACAGCACTCCGTACCTGCACTAAGCATTTACTCACCTGTACAGTGTTTTGCAAATGCAATGAAGTCTTCCAATGCAAGAATCCTCTGACAGTGTCACAGAAGCTGAAATAGACGATACTTGAAGTAGGTTTCAGATATTTCGGAAATGGTTCAGAGAAACTAGTGTGCATCTGGTATTTTGAAGATATCATATTTTGTATATTGTATTACATTGTAATATATGTATATATTGTAGTTTGAATATCCTACCATTTTTTGTATATTTCAATCAACTGTTACAGAATAGGAAACATCTGATCAATGACACAATAATATTTCATAAACAAACAAGATTTAACTACGTTTTCCTCTGTCGGTGGCGGCCATTTTGGAATTTCATGCATATACAGAAATGCCCACCATTTTTCGTCTGGCCTCCAACAGATTTGGATTCAGCACCCAAAAAATCATGCTAGATCAAACAAAAAACCTAATATATGATGTAAAACAAAGTGTCCCCTCCGATCGCTTGGACTAGTGTCTGAAGGATGTGGGGTGGTTTCTGTGTGGGATGTAGATGCGACAGAAGAAGGGTCCTGGGGTGCTGCGAAGGATGTTGGAGGCTGAGGTGACACGGAATCATTTATGTTCACTGACGCATGTGGGTCTTGTGACAAAAGGGTTGGTGTTAATGGCGACAGTCTCCTCAGAATTATACGACTCGAATCTTGGACGTTTGAAGGCATACCTAATGTGTGGGGTTTTTCAGAATCCACTACCAACGGTCGCTTAACTCCTGCGGACGTAAAATGCTTCTGGCTGGTTCCTCGAGGCGGTCTTCCTACATCCGAGACTGAGATTTCGGAGCGGTCCCACGATCAAACCTACCATCAGCCGAAGAAGCTGAAGATGTCGGTGAGGCGTCTCAAGTTCCTTCTGAAACCTCAACAAGCTCTTGCTGGTTGGAGGTGTCATTTATCATTCTGGAAAAGAACAAGATTAACTAATATAAGGAAAAACTTTAAAAAAAAAATCTTTATATTTGATAAAAGCATTGCTTAAGAGTGTCACGCAAAAGAAGGAGTCTTTAGATAAATTTAAGTTCACAGGTCCATCAACATGTACTATAAGCAGACATGCCAACCCTATGCTATAAAAAACTGGAGTATAGCTTATAAAAAACAGAAATAAAAAAATAAAAAAAGTTCATGAACTTTATTCGCACACTTCAAATACGATATTATAAGGGTATTATTCATTGCTTGAAGTGCTTGTATAATGCACCATGGGCTTTCAACAATAAAGAATTACTGAATCGTGCTTCATAACATTTCTGTCCCTGGCTTTGGAGTGTCACTTTTTGGACCATGAGGTCTGACAATGTATTGATGCCCAATTATCTTATAATATCTCATAACATTTTATACACTTGAATCAAGTCACCTCTCAAAACTCTTCTTTCTGGTTTCATCATAACTTGTTAATTTTTTTTCAATATCAGGAAATTGGGTAAAAAAACAGGTTTTTGACTCCTGCCAGGAGTTTTGAATTTGGTACAAAAAACAGGACACTCCTGTTTAAAACAGGAGAGTTGGCATGTCTGTATAAATGGTCCCACAGGGTGTGGTAAAACCAGGTCTGTGCTTAAAATTATTAATTAAAGATAAAGATGCATTGTTCTCAGAGCCTGTACACTAGGGTGTATCATGCTCAGGTCGAATATTGAAAAACTTGGAATTTCAAGATTGGCAGTATGTATTCCTATGTAAAATTGAATTTTAAGAGGGGTTCGTCTTCTGCAACTTTTGCGAAAAATCGCATTTTAGTGTTCAAAATAGCACATTTTTGTCGAAAAATGGGATTTTTTGCCAATTTCAAAGACTTCGTAGCCTCAAATGACCTCTATATGTTCCATATTGTTCACATACACCCTTAAGCATTTCTAGGGGCAGGCTTGGACCCATTTAAGATCAGCCAAAGTGGTTCATAACCCCTAAAATAACCAAACACCCAAAATGGCCCAAAACTAAGGAATTGTATGATTTTTAGTCTCCTATACACCACATTTCGCGGCTGTTCTCTTCATCAGGCAGAATCTTTTTGTTCTTCTTTCTTGGTCTTGCATTTTCATTTTATTAGGAACGCCTCCACCAATTTTTATTTACTGTATTTTCTTTTCGGCATCACTGAATGTGATGGCAGCTGCCCTCACCTTTCCGCAAGCTGCTGTGACGTTCAACCTTTTTTTTGCAATTGCAATTCTTCTTTAATATTTGTATAAGTCCCTCCTCCACCCACAGCTTGTAATAATATGCTGGTCAACTGTATGTTTTGAGATTTTTTCTTCTGAAAGCATCTTGATTTGTCTAGCAGGTCTTGTAGAGATCTAAAACATGTTCATAATGTCTTGCTTTGACTTGAAAACTGGCAACAATTCTCTGTGATCGATCCTAGCACGAACAAAACCATCTCTTCTCTTTTGCCCATACACAGCATGAGCTGCAGCTGAAACTTCCTGGACTGCTCTTTCACAGCTTTGAGTGTGAACTGAGAAGTTCTCAACTTCAAGTGGAGACCTGAGAATCTCCTCAACTTCTCCTCTTGACATCTTACAAGTGAAGAGTGGCTCATACAGTTTCTCCTTATCCCAATTAATCAGAGTAATTGGAGAAGTGGCATCAAAATTCAGTTTAAGGTTTCTCTGAGTTCTCAGACTCATCTCTCCATACTCAGACTTACCTCTGATCTTCTTGATCATCTCAACCCCCCATGCCCTCTCCTCCTCATCCTCACTGCACAGGAGAGGCAATGAGGTTCTCACTGTGAGCATGATATGCTCTACGAACTATCACACGAGTGATTATGTTCCTGACTTCAGAGGTCTGGCTTCTCAGCAGTCCCAGAGCGGTCACAATATGGTGAGGTCCATACCTCATGTGGTGCTTCATCTTTATCTCAAAATACATCTTGAAGTAGAAGTCCAGGCAGAACTTCAGCAGCACCTCCAGCTTCTTCAACACGTCCCCCTTCAGACCATGCTGCCTCATCCACAGCATCAACAGAGCCTCACCTGTAGTCAGCCAGCGTGACTGATTCAGTGGGCCACACTTCAGACCAGCAACTACCTTGCTCAAATCTCCTGTCTTAAGAGCTTTGATCAGTAGGTAGCAGTTCTTCTGGTTCTGTACAATGTCTTCTGGCAGTTCAATTATATCTTCTCCTGGCAGAGCCATGAAGCTAAAGTTAACAGGTATGTCATTGATCTTCTCCAAAAGTTTTCCTATTGGGCCAGTGAACCCAGACTTGTGCGTGTTGGGACCATCAAACTTGATCATCATGTGCCTGAGGCTGAATTCATTAATATACAACTGGCATATCAGCCAGTGACACTTGTGACCTAGCAGTCTCTCCAAGTGAGTGATGGCTCCTCCATCAGGTCCTGTGTTTGTGTTGGTGGATTCACCACCAAGGACCACAATAGTATCTTCAGCACCATGATCACTAATCCACTCAAACAGAGCCTGAGCTATGTATCTTCAGTGCAGGTTTCTCATTTCCTTCAGGTTCTTCTGGTGTACAATGGAAGAGATACTTCCCCTCAGGTTTCCAGGTAACACTATAGTACTCTTCAGTTGTAATATCAGGATGGAAGCGACCAGTTTCTTCATTGTACCTCATGATCTGTCTTATCTTGTTTTCCATCAAAGAAAATTCCCTTTATCTCTCCCTCTGCCCTTTTCTCCAGGGCCTCCACCGAGGTACCTATTACAGACTCCTTGCCCCTCCACATTTTCATCCTGTCAACAGCTAGATATGCTTTATCAGCAGATAGATGGCCAGCTTTGATGAGATCTTGCAAGAAACCAGTTGCAATGGCTGCTGCAAGAGGGTTTGCCATCTTGAACCTGACTGCAGCCGCAGCAGTGCTTGAGATATCCATGTAGTTCCACCTGGCAGAGGTGGACTTTGCCAGTGTTGACACTGGAGCTTGTGCCTGGTACAGTACTGGAAAAATCTGTGTCAGCAGTAGGAGCTGCTCTGCCTGGAGACTCTTGCAAGGAAGTCACCTCATCTTCATCACCACCATCATCATCAGCTCTAAGCAGTAGCTCCTTTTCTTCTTCCTCTTTTCTGTTTCTCTTCTCAGCTGCCTTCTGTTCTTCCTCCTTCCTCTTAGCAGCCTTCACCTGCTTCACTGTTTCCTTCACATCAACAGATGCCATCCGGAAGCCAGACACTTCTGAGGTTTTGATCCTCTGGTAATGGAGCCACTCTAGCTCTCGCTTTGGAATCTTCTGAAGCAGAGGACAGTTACAGTTGACATGAACTCTAGCAGCACAGCCAGAGCAGCCAGATGCTTCAGTTCCACAGAGTGAGATATCATGTCTGCAGGTTATGTCAAACAATGTATCAAGTTCAGATATTCTCCTCTCTCTCTTTGCAGCCTTCACTCTGCCATTCACTAGGTCAATCATTTCATTCCACCTGACAAGAATCTTCCTGGCAATGGATCTCTCTTCAATGATCACAGGAGAAATGAACTTGGCATTGCTTTTGCGCCACTGTGCCAGTACCAGTGATGCCAAGTCCTTAACCAAATCTGCAGAGGGTACCGAGCTCTCTTCATATCATCCAGAAGCAGCTTCTCTTCCTGGAGGAGGATTCCTCTTTGAAACACAGCTCTCCAGGTTGGAACTTCTGTGGGAAATAACTGCTTGCCTGGACCCACCAGCTCACTCAGTTTTGAACCAGGACTTTTTCTGGTCTTTCATCCTTGTTTAGCCATGGTGGCTGCACAATCTTCACCAAGCTTTGTATCTGAAACAGAAAATTATCACAGTGAACCTCTAGTAGCCTATAACAGCTGTTACAATGGTTTTGTTTGGTAAGAAACCGGTCTGTTACATTGTACTACAGTGTATATCCTGCACAGCTGTTCTGTACATAACCAGAAAACGAAAAAGTGGAAATTTGAACACTTAAACGTGATTTTTAGCAAAAGTTCAAGAAAACAAACCCCTCCTAAAATTTAATTTTACATAGGAATACATACTGCTAATCTTGAAATTCGCGCTTCAATGAGCATGATACACCCTACTGTACACACCGTTACATCGGGTTAATTCAGCCTATCAGCCAATTTTTGACGATTACAAAGATGTCTTATTCCATAAAGGGATTTATGGCGTTGGTTCTTTAAACGATAATAAACATACGGTGATTTTGGTTGATAATCTTAGGCTAGAAATGAATAAAACTACTGCCGATACCTTTACAGTATTCTCCCACCATCTTAATATAAACGTGTTTTCCAGCAATCAAAACCTATTTTTCAAGAACAAGTTTATGCGGGATGTTTCTGTAAACACGCAGTATCTTGTCTTATTCGCTCAACGTCGAGATGTATCGTAAATTGGTATATTAACAGGTCAAATGTTTCCGGGGCAGGGTAAGGCTTTTCTGGAAGTTTATAAAAAAGCAACGAGTCGGCGATATGAGTATTTGCTCTGTGACCTTCACCCGCGCAACACTTTTAGGATGCTTCTAAGAACAGACACATTTCCTAACGAAATTGAAACAATATACGGTATATACCAGAATGACGAAACACGTAAAGAAATATCTCCAGTTTATAAGAATGTTCCCTCGATTACCTCCTACTCTTCAATAGCTGTTTATAAAAAACGTTGACACGGACTTTTTAAATTGTATCTGCGAAGTCTGTCTCAATGTTATAAAATGCAACTTCCCAATAACTGTGTCGCAGAAGGGTCGTTTACGTTGTTACAAGAACATAATACAAACACTTGTTCGTAAAAGACAAGCTGTGCCAAAGAAAAACGTCTCGTTATACAAACAGGTGGATTATTCCTACCTCTCATTTTCAATTTTAGCCCCTCTATTATCAAGTTTCATATAATGAAGGTTGTAGTTCTACCTCACGAGGTGTACGCCTCACTACAAAATACAAATAAACATGAAAGATCTTGAGACCCGAGACTCGAGTAAAAACAGACTTAAAAGAATGGAGAGCGAAATAACACATATATTAAGGAATTACATCCTAGTAAAAGAATTTTATGCCAAGAAGCTCTTCAGAAATTTCTTCAAGGGTATGAAGACTACAAGAAACCTATGGAGCTACCCTAGTTATCAAGCAGTGACGACCAGTGATGTCGAGCCCACCATGGCCGAGACCGAGACTATATGCAATTTTCGTGTGCATTCAATATTGTGTAATGTTAAATTCGTAAGCTCTGTATTTCACATGCAGGAATAAAGGTTCTAAAGAGGTTATCGTGACAATTGCAAAATTTACTCATAATTTATTCACAAATTATATAGTTTGTGACATTTTTCAGTAGTTAAGTGCCTATTTAAAACAAGACAAGTGTTCGTTGAGGAACATCAGCATACTCAGTAGTGATGTAGTCGAGAACACCATGGCCAAGACCGAGACCAGAAAAAAGGTCTCGAGTCCTACATTACTGGTGACGATCTGTGCAGGTTGAGACTAGAGACGATCAACCCGAAGACAATGGTGGGAATTCCTACCACCTCGAACAAGTGTTCAAAAATAGTCTTCCTAATACAGTGCGGAATAAGATTTACGGTTTTTTAATCTATCGAGTGGTGATCCAATTATACAACCGTCTAACAGTGAAGTTATTGCTGAAAGTTCAACGGTACCGGGTTCGAACATTATTGGCATCATCCATTACTTGGTGAGAAAGTGGGAGAGCACCCCCAACAGGGTGGGATCATATTAAAACAAGGTTACAGCAGGTGAACATTCCAAAAACACTGATTGGTAACCAAAACAGAATAAAAGCTCTGAAACAGGCAACTCAACATAGTACCCCCTAAAACAGGTGCACCCGGTTTAAAACCTTTGAAGAAGAGAATCGTCAACACTTGGCTCTATCCACACGCTTCTAAATTATGTAAATTGCTGACGTATTAGAGAAACGTTATTAGGATATTTCTAACCTCGCTTCTTACGGTGGGGTTGAGAGGCTCTACAGAGGTACTTATGTTGAAGGGGTACAGAATAAAGATAGTGAGAATTTTTGCATGAACAAGATAGATACTTATACACTTCATAAGCCTGTGCGAACAAAGTTTAAAACTGCCAAAACAAAAGCATCGCCGTTGAACACTGTATGACAGGCGGATTTGACTGATATGCAAAGGTATTCAACGTATAATGATGGTTACAAGTATATTCTACTTATAATTCACATCTTCTCCACATATTTGTGGCTTGTACCTCTTAAAAATAAAATGCCAGACACATTTGCTAAAGCTACAAAATCTTTGATGTTAAAGGAAAACAAAATCCCAACTTGTTTCTGCGCAGATTTAGGAAAGGAGTTTGTAGGTCGTTCTTCTCAAAACATGGCGGAATTTAACATTATTTATTATAGCAGCAACTCAGTGTATAAAGTGTCTTTAGCCGAAAAGGTGCAACGCCCATCAAGAAGCGCATGCATCATTATTTTAAGCACAAAAATACTTACAGATACACAGACATTCTGAGTTAGTTACCATCATCCTACAATCGCTCTTATCATTGGATGATTGGGACATCTAATGAAGTTTTTAAAAGAAGCGTGTATACAAAATCGAAAAAAGCACTAGAGTATCATCCTTGGTAGAACGTTTCAAAATCGATGATTATGTACATGTTTCATGACCAGGGAGAAAGTTCAAGAAAGGTACTGAACATGGGTGGATGCAGATTTTTGAAGTTTGGTCCATCAAGCCTAAAGGAGGGATGGTTATGTGTTATGTTGACGTAAGTGGTGAAAAAGTTGAGGGTTGTTTCTATGGCGAGGAGCTTCAGAGTTACAATCAATTTAGGAAAAAAAAACCCGTTCAAAATTGAGAAAATCTTAGGAAGCAAAGGTTCGGGGAAACGAAAAAAACGTACTTGGTATAATTTTTGGGATTGCAAACTAAGAATTTATTAATAATAGGATTTATAATACGAATTATTACAAATGAAAGAACCTAAGTAGGATTTAATAGTTAGGGGACAAATTCCTCGTAGGCCTCAGCTGAATTTACAAAAAAAAGCACGTAACTTTTGGCACGAAGCCAGGTTTCCACACGTTCGCACTTGTAATATTGTTTAACCAAGGATTAGGAATATCAGTCACGTAATACCCCACCTCCCGTTTCGTCCAATCCTGCGTTCATAAACAGTTTTAGTTTTTAAATAGCATTCGATATATATAATTAATTTAATCTAGTCAAATAGGTCAAATAAGTTAAATAATATAAAAAAGGTAGAAATTCTTACTCATAAAATAGTGTATGTAAAAGTTGTTTGTAAGTTCCAAGTATATAAGGGGAGATGAACGAAGGAGTGTTTCCCAAGTGCAAGATGGAAGTCCGAAGTGCGGAGGGGAGACGGACTCCAAGTTTTTGGTTCTTAGAAAATGCGACGAAATTGAGAAAGCAGGTGGTAAAGGAAAAAAACTATGCGTTCAGCACGGGACGGTGGTATACAGTATTACAGCACCGAAATAACACTAGGCCCTGGCCATTATGACAACACGGAGAATATTGTAAGAGATCTAAGTAAGAGCTTGGGTAAAGCTACACAGACAAATGATCTAGTTTTCGGAATCATACGCGTAGCATGGATTACTGGATCGGAACATGCTCTATTGTTAAGATTGGAGTCGAAATGTTAGGGACAATAGTGTTCAAAATTCTGCCTAATAGGAGAAACAATTTTGCTTTCTAAAAAAGATACTTTACACGAACTACAGGATAAGACTACCTTATTATACAACTAAAATTGAAAAGTCTGTTAGACCTCTTATGTGCTACATTTACAGTAATATGTGGAACATGTTTGTGGGGGACAGTCAGGTGCGTTTGCTACGCGCTGTGCATGTACCTAATCATAGAGGAAAAAGTTTGAGTATGATGTATGATAATCCCCATTTTATCAAAGTTGATTCTGACCTACTAAACAGTATTGTTATACGGTTGTAGGTCAAAACTATCCATTCTGTTACGGGAGCTTAACAGTGAAACCACTTTTGGCGTGTTACGGGGTGATGCAAAAGCGTTTAGTCGTGTACCGTGGTGAGAGATAACAACGCGGTAATAGACTCGATTCGATCTTTTCTTCTATACTACGAACTGCTGTCTTCTTAGTAAAGAGTGGTGCTAAATATCTCGGTCTGAAGGTTCTACAATCAGGTATTAACACGGTTGAAGATGTAATAGTTGGTGTTAAGCTTAGAGAAACTCTGAAAAGACAATTACGTCGTACGAGAAATGAGACTATTGTTGACGCTAAAAAAAAGTCGTGAAAAGGAGAATGCGTGGAAAAAGGTCTAAAAAACGACAAAAATAAATGAAACGTCCAGTGAAGAAGCAAACGTCACCTCGAGGTGTAAGACGAAAAAGGACTTCTAAAAGATCAGAGATATTCTCTAAAACGTATGAAACATACGGTTGACTTTAATTAATATAAATATCAATCTTGTACAATTATCTCTCATAGGTATTTGAAAGGTTGGGTGTAAGGTAGGATTCGATAATCGCTTCAAGCAATTCAACATGACGCAGTTAGTCCACCCACACAACGACGAGTGCCGTTTTAGCACCCCACCTACTCAGACTTCTGTAGAGGATTCCGATTACGTCACGATTAATCCCCTCAACATAGCTGGATCGTGGACGGCTCCTATAGAGTTCGTTTTATCCAGTGCAGGCTCATTCTTTTACGACGATCCAAGCAATATATATCCGTATACAAAAATCCGAATAGCACACTCTGATGGGACTGATTGTAAGGATGATTATCCAATCTACCCTGAAATTACTTTTTGCATACGATGATCAGTCAATGCGACGTATATTTAAGTCAGGTGAATGTCTCCGCAGGTTCCAATTACTACTATTACTGTGCAATGTGCATACTTGGAAAATGTTCTAAATTATTCAAAAGATGCTAAGGAAACCCATTTGCGTGCTCAGGGTATTATAACCCTGAAGCAGAAAAAGGTGTAAAAGACAAATTTAAAAAATGGAAGATATTTTTTTTTATTGTTATGCAAACCTACACAACCACTTTTCATTTCAAGAGGTTTCTCGTAAACGGGGTTAAGAGGATTAAAATCAACCGTAGAGATCACCCAAAGATGTTTAAACTTGGCTGAGGACGGAGTCCTATAAACCCGAGGTACCCCATATTATTGAGACATATCTCAGTGTCCGACGTGTAAAACTATCCGTACTTAAACAAATGGAAACAAAGATTTTTAAGATCGACGGGTAAATACCTTATAAAACGTACCTAACTGAAAATGTTTACTGTTACGTCTGGTTTATCCTCAGCTTGATCACGTTCTGTTGGGAACTTACCGCAAAGAATACTTGTAACACTGGTCAACCATGACACTGCTTCGAGTAAATGTAAAAGCCATTATTAAAGTTTGAAAATTTTAACTTGAAGAATATATTATTGTTGGTGAATGGCGCCTATGTCGGTAGAGTTCTAGAAACACGATACTCTTCTAACGACGAAATTTCACTGTGCTCTCATGCCTTCCACAACTTATTCCTTGGTACAAACGGATGTAACGATGTTAGAATAAGTGTATCAATGGACGATTATATAAACAAGACAAATGCCTACGCCTTCGACATTTCGGCTGATCATTGTTCGGATGCTTGCACGCACTTAAATCTTCAAAAAAACGGGCACTTGGCATTGAAAATAGTTTAGCAAACCCTTATCTAATCCTATTAGTGTACTACTCTATCTAGAATCCCAAAGCCTGATTGAAATTGGCCGGTTTAGGTCGATGATAACGGATTTTTAAAGGCTGAGCTCGCAATTCGGAGGGTCATGAAGGATTGCTTTACGCGAAAAACTTTCAGAGGTACATACGTCAAAAATGAAGTGCTGAATCTGCTCAAGAAAATTTTTTTTAACAGATTTATACTTAATAGCGATATCTCGACAGGACTGTGGACTCATTAGGTGGATGATTATTTCAGGAGACAGCAAATATGTTACAACTATGAGTAGCTTAAGAAATCACCGTTTCATGGCCCAAATATATCGAAATTCCTAGAGTAACTGCATATACCTACCATTATATCGAATCTTTATGAGCATCAAAGCATTTACAATAATGTACGTGGACATTACTTCTTGCTGTACGTTTGGGGCTTATAAAAACGTTGTGGAAATTTTAAAAAGTGCAATTCGTGCCTAAATTTGTATGTAATCAGATAAATTATCTTCCCATTTGTGGTTAAAAAACACTGTATAATGTAGCAAGAGTGAGGGTTTTCTTTATTTATATTTATTTTGTAATTTGTAAACTCTGGAGTTGTTAATTTTTAAGGCTATAACCGTAAAATTGCAAGTCTTATATATCTGTATTCTATGCATAACTGAATTAATGTGACCTTTTATAACATATCTGTACAACATTGTGACTTCTCTTAATAAACAAATTCTGATTTTCTGTAGTTTATAAAACCTACATAATACCCAAAATTAATTATATATATATATATATATATATATATATATATAACATTCAACAAAAAAAAACAAGTACATAATCGCCGTAAGCAACGAAAATATACCCTACATAAATAGTCAGATTTAAATATTCTATTAAAATCCAATCAACCTCTCTGAAGAAAACTTTCATATATATATATATATTAATAAACAATACACATACGGAAGAAGCAAATTTGGGGCCTTTAACTTGAACGCCAAGACCATAAATTCGGAAGAAATCAGATCACACATGGCCCAAATAGTGGAGAATAGTTTGAGAATAAAACAACTGAGGAAATGCGAACCTTGGAAGACGCTCAGATTTTTGTAAAAATATGCTCCGAAAGCACAGCCAAAAGGAAAGAGGAACTGGCTAGAGGCAAAAAAGAAGAATATTCCGCAAAAGAGAGTAGCGACGAAGTTAGCTAATTGCGAAGAAAATACCAGGAAAGTAATACAAGAAAAACTGGAGAATATCGATAGGGAAATAAACTGATAAAGGGCCATACAGAGAGGGAAGAGGAAAAGGATAAAAGCAATAAAGGAAAATCCAAATACTTCGATAGTTATGCGAAAAAACAAAAATAATGAACTAACAGACGATCTAAAAGAAATATCTGAAACACTGAGAGCCCACTATGAATCGGTCTTCAGTACCCCAAAAAGTGACGAAGTGATACCTGACAGATGCATTCTTCGAAGAGAAATTGCAAGGAGAATGTATGACTGATTTTATCCCAGATGTAGCGAGAGCTATAGGACAAATGAAATCACATTCAGCTGCAGGTCCGGACAAATGGAACGTACTATTAATTAAAAACTGTAAAAATGAAATGGCTACACACTCATACTGGATATGGAGAAGATCCCGAGACACTGGGAGCAAACATTCTTATATATAAAGGGGATAAATCTCGAGCAAAAACTATAGACGTGTTTTTAACGTCCCATCTCACCAAAATATTTCAAAGAATAGTCAGAGAAAATCTATGACATCTTTGAGACATTCGATTCAATGAAAATCAGCACGGATTCCGATCAGGAAGATCTTCCTATCACAACTTATAGAGCATTATAACAATATCCTAGATGCACTTCAAGGCAATGAAAACTATGTCATATACACGGATTTTGCTAAAGCTTTCGACAAATGCGATCATGGTATAATAGCACATAAAATGAAACATGGGAATAACAGGCAAAGTGGGAAAATGGATCTAGAATTTCCTCAGAGAACGTCTACAGGTTGTAAAAATTCAAGGTATATCATCATCAGAATCGGAAGTACGCAGCTCAGTACCACAAGGAACAGTACTGGCCCCATTCATGTTCATTATCATACTAACAGACAGACAGTGGAGTAAACAGCAACAGTATAGTAACATCTTTGCGAACGATACAAAGCTCAGCAGAAAAATCAGCGATGCAAATGAAGTAGAGGCCTTGCAGAGGGACACGAACAAAATATACACATGGTCAGAAGACAGCAATATGACTAACACCGATAAATTTCAGCTCTTGAGATAAGGTAGAAATAAGGAACTTAACAGACTGCATGTTATGCTTCAGATAGAGAGGAAATTCAGAAAGCGGTCGACTTGGGGGTAATATTGACCGATGATGCGAAATTCGAGACAAAATTAGATAGCAATAAAAAGAGCAAAAAGAGTTGCGGGACAGGTACTAAGAATGTTCAAAAGGAGGGACAAGACAGTAATTATTCCCCTGCTGAGAACACTGATCATACCAAAACTTGAATACTGCTGTTTTGACGTCCCCATATAAAAAGGAAGAAATAAATAAACTAGAGGAAACAAAGACACATTTCACAGTCAAGATTGATGGCTGCAAAGAACTCAACTACTGGGAAAGGCTACGTGAATTAAATCTGTACTCCCTGGAAAGAAGAGAGGGGTACACCGTAATCTAAATATAGAAAAATGATCGAAAAACTGGTACCAAACATCAAACTAAACCCATTACCATCCAAACGCTGGAAAATAGGAAAGGCAAAATGTGTAGTGTTCCTAAATTAAAGGCCCGACAAGGGACCTCAACACTGAAGGAAAATAGCTTGGTTGTCAGGGGGCCAAGACTTTTTAACCAGCTTCTAAAGAACCTCAGAAACTTTACAGGAGACAAAGAAGAGACCAACACACGGAACCTGAACGAGGTTAACGAAGTACATTATATATATATATATATATATATATATATATATATATATATACGCACGAGGGCTGATCAAAAATATCCAGAAGACTTATTTGCAGAGAAACTAAAGCACTTACAAGTTACTCTGAGTTATCTCTTTCAAAGTACGATCCTTTTGATTGTATGCAGAGATTCCAGCGATCCTCCCACTGTTCAATGCATCTCTGGTAGGTCTGTTTGGGAATAGTCTGCAGCTGCCGTGTCGTATTCAGTTGTATCTCTGCAACGTCTTGAAATCGTTTCCCCTTCAGGGTGCCCTCCAGCTTGGGAAAGAGGAAGAAGTCACAGGGGCCCAAGTCTGGTGAGTAAGGTGGATGGAGAACCACGGGGATGCTGTGCTTGGCCAAGAATTCCGACACTCAGGGCCGCGTGGCATGGCGCAGTCATGGTACAAACGCCACGTGCCCGAAAACCATTTGTGGGGCCGTTTCCGACAAACTGCATCTCGAAGGGATTGCAAAATGGTTCTGTAGACGCTCTGATTCATCAGTAATCTCTCTGATCGTCAAACGTCGGTTCCTACGAGTTAATGCATTGACATGGGTAGTTTGATGGCATTTGGGCCGAGGAAATTGGGGTGCTTTGAAACTTGCCCCTGGAAGGGCCCCTTGGACGCCTTCGCTTCCGTCATGAGAGGCCCCTTACTTAAGTTCCTCACCCCGTTTATGAGGCCTCACTGTCTTTATTAAGGGGGCACTCGTGGGTTTGTCCCTTGGGGGGCCCCCTCCTTCTCGAGAAAAAAAGCAGGATGGATCAATTTGAGAATTTCCTCCTTGGGTTGCTTTATGAGGTTCCTTTCATGAGAGAAATTTAAAAACAAACATTTCCTGACAAGATGTTGAGTTGAGTAGGAAAAAATTTTCATGGCTCATTTTACACAGCGTTCCGCCGTGTCCGGTTTCGCGAGTCCCGTTACTTTATCTTTCTGGAAGCGTTCGGGCAGAAGATGCATTTCTGGAGCATCAGGTTTCTGCTGATATATATATATATACACACACATATATATAATATATATATATATATATATATATATATATATATATATATATATACAGGGTGTCCGAGAATTATCTGTACAACTTTTGGCTGTTATTAAAAGTCAACCATGAAGTGTAGAAATTCCAGTGTTGTCCCATTTTACAGAGAATTTCATTAAGTTTTTTCTGATACCAAGTTTTAACAAGTTTTTTAGAAATTCCAGTGTGTCCGAAAATTATCTGTACAATTTCATCTTTTAATAGAATTCTTGATAACGTAAAATTCTTAAACAAGATTATTTAGAATCTGTATTTTCAAAAGTTTCTTTTATTAAAGTAACGTTGTTACAAACATTCGATATGTGCACCATCAGGTGCATACACACAGACATTGATGATTTAAAAGCAAGAATCACAGCTGCTATTGAGCGAATTGATGTGGATATGCTGCAGCGTACATGGCAACATTTGGATTATCGATTGGATGTTTTGCGAATCACTGATGGTGCACATATCGAATGTTTGTAACAACGTTACTTTAATAAAAGAAACTTTTGAAAATACAGATTCTAAATAATCTTGTTTAAGAATTTTACGTGTGTTATCAAGAATTTTATTAAAAGATGAAATTGTACAGATAATTTTCGGACACACTGGAATTTCTAAAAAACTTGTCAAAACTTGGTATCAGAAAAAACTTAATGAGATTCTCTGTAAAATGGGACAACACTGGAATTTCTACACTTCATGGTTGACTTTTAATAACAGCCAAAAGTTGTACAGATAATTCTCGGACACCCTGTATATATTATATATATATATATATATATATTAGTGGTGGACCGGATGTCAGTTTTTCAATATCCGCGGATGCGGATATTTAGTTAATCTATCAATATGATATAGAATTATATGACAATTTTTCAAATTTCGTGATATTACTATTATGGCAGGCAATGCATTTTTTTTTTTTTGTATTGGGGCGTTTACCGCCACTTCCCGCTATATGGTAGCGGATATCATGGCGAGGCGGAATACGAGAAAGAGAAACGGAGACGGAGAAAAGGCACTAGAAAAGGGAGAACAGCGGACTACAGGTGAGAAGTCACCTAAAGCTCAGATAGGATGCGAGATTGGGAGAGGAAGAGGAAAAGACGGTCAAGCGAGAAGAGAGGGCTCTCAGCGAGCATAAGGCGTAAACGTTCGGGGAGGGGGAAATCAGAAAGGAACGGGAAGGCGCGACGACGTACTGACGACAGGGTGGGGCATTCCACAAGGATGTGAGAGACGGTGAGGGGCGACTGGCAGGAGGCGCAACGAGGAGCCTCCTGCCGGAACATAAGATAGCCGTGCGTGAGGCGCGTATGGCCGATGCGAAGCCGCGCAAGGACGACCTCTTTGTGTCTGGAGCGGTGGAAAGAGGACACCCAATATGACAGACGGGGGCGGATGGACCAGAGTTTATTTCTGGTGGCATCGTCCCAGGACTGTTGCCACATGCGGTCGTAAAAGGAACGAAAGACCTGCACATAGTCTGAGAAGGGGAGCGGGCGGGGGAGGGGAGGCAGCGAGGCGGCGGACCGGGCTATGCGGTCCGCCGCCTCATTACCGGAAACACCAACATGGGCAGGAACCCAGCAGAAGGTGACCCGGATCCGGTGAACGGTGTGCAGGACATGGTACTCCTGTTGAATAAGGCGTACGAGGGGGTCCGGGGAATCATAGCGCTCGAGCGCCTGAAGGGCGCTCAGCGAGTCCGAAAAAATAGTACAGGAGGACCGCGAACAACCCGATACCAGACGGAGGGTCTCCAGAAGGGCAAAGAGCTCCGCCGAAAAGATGGAGGCCTGAACCGGCAGGTAGGTGACAATGACGGAGAGAAGACGGCGGCCGCGACACCTGCAGGGGAGCGCGAGCCGTCGGTGTAGACGGGAACGTCGTCCGAATGGACGGGAAGATGGGCCAGAAAAGAAGACCGGAGGACGGCAGGAGACTCCTTACGCAGGCCACGGAGCGCCTGGCAACGGCAGATAGGGGTGGTCCGCCAGGGGGGCGACAGATCGAAGGAGAACGGCAGAATAGAGGATGGGGGGATCCCCAGGGACGAGAAAATCTCGGCCAGAGAGGCAGCGAAATGCCACGTGTCAGGCCGGGGTAGCGCCTGGGAGATCGCGGAGAAGAGTAGGGACATCGGAAGGCGGCAGATGCGAAGGTAACACTTCGCCATGAGAAGGCCCCGGCGAAGGGGCAGGGGGGGGGTCCACAGTCCACCTGAAGACTAGCGACAGGGGACGAGCGGAAAGCACCCGACGCCAGGCGAAGGCCACGGTGGAGAAGAGGATCCAGCATACGGAGTGCCGGAGAGGAGGCGGAGCTGTAGACCACACAGCCGTAGTCGACACGGGATTGCACCAGGGAGGTGTACAGGCGCAGCAGAGTACGCCTGTCCGCCCCCCAGGTCGTGTGGGACAGATGACCCAAAAGGGAGAGGGTGCGGCGAGATGTTTGCCGCAACCGCCTAAGGTGTGGAACCCAACCGAAAAATCCGTCGAGGGTCATACCCAGGAATCTAACGGATGGGACGAGGGGAAGAGGAGTACCGGCAAGGGTAAGGGCGAAGGTATGCGACAGACGGAGGCGCCGAGGACGGAAAAGCATACTGGAAGACTTAGAGGGTGAGAAAGCATAGCCAACCGAGGACGCCCAGCGAACCACCGCGTTGATGGCTAGCTGGAGCCGACGTTCAGCCAAAGACGGGAGGCGGCCAGAGCAATAGATAGCCAGGTCATCGGCATAGAGGGAGCTACGAACGGATGTAGGCAGGACCGTAGCGACTGTGTTCATCACGAGTGAGAAACACAAGACGCTAAGGACACTACCCTGAGGGACACCCTCCTCCAACGGAAAGCGGTCAGAGAGGGTAGAACCGATGCGGACGCGGATAGAACGGGCGGACAAGAAGTTATAAATAAAGGAAGGGAGAAAGCCTACGAAGCCCAGGGAGCGTAAGCAGTCGAAGACCGCGCTCCGCCGGGTAGTATCGTAGGCCTTCTGGAGGTCGAAAAAGACGGCGAGTACAAATTGACGCCGGGAGAAAGCCTCCTGCACGTCATGGCTAAGGAGAAGGAGGGGGTCGGTGGTAGACCGGAAGCGCCGGAAACGGCGACCATCGCCTCCATCACCTTGCAGGCACAGCATGTTAGGGAAATGGGGCGATAGTTCGACGGGAGTGAGGGGTCTTTATCGGGCTTCGGGATGGGGACGACGATGGACTCACGCCACCGGTCCGGAAATGAACCCTCCAACCAAATCCGGTTATAGAGGTCCAGTAGAAAGCTGAGAGCAGAGGGGTGGAGGTGCCGTAACAAGTCATAGGGGATATTATCGGGGCCGGGGGCGGAGGAGCGTCGGGGGCGGAGGGCCTCCCGAAGCTCTGTCATGTGGAAGAGGTGATTATAGGGGTCATCCCTATGAGGTGGAAATTCCGGTGGGTCGCGGCGGGAGTGGGGGGAATCGGAACCGGAGATGGCTGCGAAGTGCGCCGCGAGTGCGTTCGCGACGGCCTCCGGATCGCACACGAACTCGTCGTCCCCGACCCGAAGCACCGGGGGTCGAGGGGGGACACGGGTCCCCTCAAAGCTACGCACCTTGCGCCAAACAGTCGAGGGGGCGGTCGAGGAGGAGATCCCGGACACGTAACTCCGCCAGGAGGTACGCCGGGCTAGTTTCAAGACCCGACGGGCCACTGCCTTCAGGCGCTGAAACGCCATCTTATGCTCCGGCTGGCGGGTCCGGTAGAAGCGACGGCCAGCACGGCGCCGCTCCTGAACGGCACGGGAGCACTCTGGGGTCCACCATGGGACGCTGCGCGGCCTGGGGGAGCCTGAGGTACGGGGGATGCAACTGGTGGCAGCCGAGAGGATCTCGCTTTCGAGAAAGGCGAGGGCCTCACTAACGGAGGGAAAGGCAGGAATGGACGGCGAGATCGCCGTGCACCTCGTGTGAGAGGCCCATTTCGCTCGGGCGAACAGAGGTGGGGGGGAGGAGACGGGTTGGGGTAAGACACACAGGGAAATGGTCACTGCCGGAAGAATCCGGCAGGACCTCCCAGGTGAACTCCGTCACGATATCGAGGGAAACCAGGGAAAGATCAATACAGGTGAAACTGTCATGGGCCGAGTGGAGGCAGGTTGGGGAGCCATCGTTCAGAAAGGTGAACTCTAGCTCGTCCATAAGGGAGAGAAGGGTCCCGGAGAGAAAGGTGGAGCAAACGTCCCCCAGGCCGGGTCCCGACTGTTGAAGTCCCCGAGAAGCAGGAAAGGGCGGGGAAGCTGCAGAATTAGGTCACGGAGAGAATCGGGTGGAGGGCGTACGTTAGGGGAGAGGTAAAGAGAGCAGACCGTGAGCTGACGCCACAAAGAAAGGCGCACGGCCACAGCTTGCAAGACAGTACGGAGCGGGAGGGGCGGAAAGGGACGGAGCGGTGCACGAAGACCGCGGAGCCCCCCCTACCCGCCCCATCGAGAGGCGGGGAAGGGAGCCCGCAGTAGCCGGACACTCGAGGGAGGGAACGGGAGCCCAGTATCGTCTCCTGAAGGCAGAAACACGCCGGACACCTGGAGGCCAGGAGAGGAGAGACTCTCGAGGCCTACCAGGAGCACGCGGATGTTCCACTGCAGGAGCGAAGTATATGGAGGGGTAGGAAAGTCTGCGAAACGGATGGTTATGGGGTGGGTGGGCCGATCGGGCGGCCCGAGATTAACAAGGGGATTTGAAAGCCCCGGGGCCCAATGGGGGACGCCGAACGTGGGCGAAGGCGAGGGTCACCCCGACGGGGGGGCGATGTGGAACCTGACGCCGGCAAATCCTCCTGAAGAGGAGTCACCCGGACGCGAGCGATGCAGAGAAGGGGACGTGAGGGGTATCCAGAAGGCCCCTCCCTTCACAGGAGGTGCAGGGGAGGCGACAAGGATACCTCACCCGGATGCATAGGCAGGTCAAGGAGAGAGGTGGGGCAGGTCACGCGCGGGGGCGTGCACATCCCACCCACGCCGACCAGGAGGGCGAGTTTCCCCTCCAGTGGGTCCATCGACCGAACCGGTGAGGGATATCTCCGCCCCCAACACGAGGGTCGTCGGGGACCCCAGGGGGGAGCGTCCATAACGGTTGCGCAGCGGGGACGGTGAGGACACCGGGATGGTAGGGCGAAGGGGGCGTTTGTGTCTGGGAGAGGAAGGTGATGAGAGGCCTATGGCCTCGAACCTTTCGGGGTCACTATTGGCGCGGCGCTTGCGGCCCGTTCCCCTCCGTCGTCCGGCCCGCATGGGTGACGGCGGGTCACGGTCCGGAATGGGGGTGGCCGAAAGCGCCGGTGGAGAGGGCGTAGAAGGGGCAGGGGGGTTGCCGACGAAGCATCGGCGTTCGCGGAGGGAGCACGTGGGGACGCGCTGGTAGTACAGGGAGCCGCGGCGGGAGTCCGCTGGGCGGCAGAGGATAGACAGGGAGTAGCGGACACGGTGGGTGGAGGCGCGTCGGGAACCGCCGGTGAGGACGGGGTCTGGGCCGGCGGCGGCCGGGACGGAGAGCCTCGGCGTACGAGGTACCACGCCGGGCCTCGCGGCCACGCAACCGGTCCCGCGCCTCCCGAGCGCTGAGAAATTCTGATGAACAGAGGGCCCGAACCTCCCTCTCAAAGAGGAAGGACGGGCAAGAGCGGGATGAAGCAGGGTCGGTCCATGACAGTTGGTGCAGGAAGGCGGAGCAGTACAGGGCAAGGGGTGAGGAGGGGCCGCTGCAGCGGACACACAACGGGGCCGGCTGACGGCAGGAACTGCTCACGTGGCCAAACCTATTGCACTGAAAACAGCGCGTAGGATCTGGCACGTATGGCCGAACCGAGAATTCGCATGCTCGTCTCTCACCAAAGCCCCAGAATACCGAAACGGGGGGCACCAGTGAGTCAAAAGTAAGGAGAAGGCGAGGAGAAGGGACGGATGGGGATCGCGATCTGTCGGGAAAACGGTATATTCTCACCACACCCTGGGAGGCGAGGTCAGTCTGGAGGTCCTCCACCGGGATGGGTAGAAGACGAGCAGCGTAGATCGTGCCCTGGCACTGATTGAGGCGGGGGTGGGGAGTCACCGTGATCCCGCAGCCCAGGACATCGGGGATAGCGAGCAGAGAGGAGGTTTCGGCAGAGGAACGCGACCTTATCAAAATGGAGCCATCCCTCTGAGGCCGAAGGTCAAAACGCGCCGTCCCCGTCTTCCCATGGATCGCTCGAAAGAGGCGTTCGTGGTTAGTGGGGAGGGGCTTGGAGGAGGAGGGGCGGAGGACGAGGAACTTGTCCATCGTCCTAAGGCCGAGTGAAGCCGTCTGGCCAAACACCACCGGAACTTCGAGGGGGCGGGAAGACGAGAAAGGCGGACGGCGACGTCGGGTCCCACGTCCCCCAGGGGCCGAGGGGGCGGAGGCCCGACCGGAGTGGGAGGCGACCGGGGCCGCGGGCTTCCCACCTGAGGGCGAAAAAGCAGGTGGGTCCCTATCGGGACGTGGAATATGGGGGGATCCAGGGGTCGGGGGGTCCACTGCAGGTCCATCCGCTACTGGCGGGGGTCGGGCAGCGGCGCCACGAGCCTGGGGAAGAGAGGGAGAGGAGGTGTCGGCAAGAAGAGCAGACGGGGTGGGCGAGGGCTGCCGACTGCCCTTACCAGACCCACGGTCCAAAGAGGTAGTCAGAGGGAGGTCATATGCACAAGCCGGGTCGTCAACGAGGTCCATTAGATTTGTAAATGTTTCCATACAAAAAATTTTATTGTTGTTTCGCGCCCGGGGCCGCGGGGAACCGATTACCCGGGGCCCAAGGGGACCAAGCGCACGCCGGCGGGGGTGGGTGCCTCGTCCCATGCGGGTACCCCCGTTTCAAAAGGGGCCCTTGCAGCATCGAGAGTTCTCCCCCGCCGGCAGCAAAGACCAAGGCCCCCCAGGGTCCCAGGCCCGGGCACCCTACCAGCCAACTTAGTCTGGCCCCGGTCATGGGAGCGAGACCCCCAGCGACCAGCCCCGGCAGCCCACGGGGCGCGCGAAGTGAAAAGAGAAAGCAGAAAAAAAAACAGAGGGGGCAAGGAAGACAGGAAAGAGGGGGCTGTAGGATAGCAGGGTATGTTAAAAGTCTACTTCGCAACAGGGCGGGGGACCCGGCAGGGCCCCCAGCCGCGGCTGACCCCCCTCGCCACATGGAGGCAGGAGCCCGCGGGCGATCCACCCCAGAAAGACCGCCCGCGGGGAAGGGGCAGGCAATGCATAAGAATTAAAATTAATATTAATGTTTTCATTATGATAAAAATAACTTTCTCAAGAGTTTCAGCCACACAAAATTCAATGAAACAAGTTTCATTCAATTTTCTGTGTTACCAGGTATTTATATTTTGAGGTTTATATATTTGTTTGTTCATTAATAATTAATACTTTGCATGAAATGTGCATGACTGGGCCTTATAAGCTAATTTAATTGTAAATTGCATAATTTATTAGAGGTAATATCCGCATACCATCCGGTCGGAAGTGCGGATGCGGATGTTAAACATGATGCGGATATCCGGTCCACCACTAATATATATATATACTAGTAAATGGAAACAACGTATATATTACACTGGTATGCATATGAAATTTTTTTGTCTGCTGTGAGGGTTTTTTCAACTCATATATAATTCGACCATGCTGAATTCGAAAATGACATTGGTTTTCCTCAATCAGGTCAGGTTTTTTCTCTATTGGCCATTTATTATAAGTCCAATTTTATCCCCAAATTTATTGATTTTTTTAGCTTAAACACTGTAGATACGAGTAATATTATAAGAACACTCGTGAAAAATGAAAACATTGTGTGAATAAATACTTTTATTCATACAATGAATATGGAAAAAAGTTTATTGAGGAAGGAATGAAGTTTTTTTGGCTTTCCGTCTGTGTTTTTCTTCGGGCACGTCTCGCTTCAAACACCAGCAATAGTCCGCCAGCATATTGATATCCCAGTTTCCCTGGTACCTCTCTTCCATTATTTTGATATCTTGGTGAAATCGTTCACCCTGTTCCTCACTATAATCCCCGCAATTTTGAGGAAAATAGTCCAAGTGGGACCACAAAAGTGCATTTTTATGGACATGCGCGACCCATGAGCTTTGAAAGCTTCCATCAAGTTTTCGACAACGGACTCGTATTCTGGACTTCTACGCTTGCCAAGAAAATCAGTGACAACTGATTTGAATGCCTGCCAGGCATTCTTCTCAGTTGGAGTCATTGCGTTTTCGAACTGAGTATCCTTGATCAAAGTTCGAATTTGAGGACCATCAAAAACCCCAGCATTTAGTTTAGCATCAGATATATGAGGAAATTTACTCTCGAGATATCGGAATGCTGAACCCTCCTTGTTCATTGATTTGATGAAATTTTTCATCAAGCCCAGCTTAATATGAAGTGGTGGGAGCAAAATTTTTGTTGGTGGTACAAGGGGCACTGAAACGACATTATGCGACCCAGGTTCAAAATTCTCTCTGGATGCCCATTCACGCTGTGCATAGTGCTTCTCATCCGCTCGGCTATCCCATTTGCAGAGGAAACATGGGTATTTCGTGTATCCCCCTTGCATTCCCAATACAAATGCCACAATCTGAAAAAAAATGAAAATATTTAAAGAATTTAGAGAATTTGTTCTATCAGATAAAAAAATCTATGCATTGGACTGTATCACTTCTGTGGGGAAGTTAAGTGTTCTTATACGCTCTCAAATAACCTTTGGAAAAACAACATAGTCAATAGCAATAGTTTACTTATGATATTAGTATTACCTTCAAATCTCCACAGATCCTCCAGTTATGTTGGTCGTATACGAGAGCATCCAGTAAAATTTTCATGTTACCGTAGCTCTCAGTAAGTTGTACGGAATGTGCTACAGGGACTGATGCAACCCTATTCCCAATGTTGAGAAGTACTGCTTTCAAACTTCGTTTAGACGAGTCTATAAATAGCCTCCATTCTGATGCGTTATATGGCAGGCCCAAGGATTCGATTAGCCCCTCAACATTGCAGCAGTACACTAAGGAAGAGGTATTTTTGTGCACTGCAAAAAACTTGCGGAATTCTTCCTCTCGTTTCCTATACCAGGAGAATGTTGTTCTCGAAGTCGTCAGCCCAAGATCTCGGCAGCTAATTTGGAAAGTCCTAAATCCCTGGTAAGATCATGAAGTTTGGCCTGGTTGAGAGGTCTCGGCTCATTTGAAGCGGTATTTTTGAGGTATATACGACTGGGACTGGTCATTGGCATTGGTCATTGATTCATCATCAGAATCATCGAAGTCCAGGGTTTGAGGTGGGTCGGGTATTGGAATTCCAGGACCATGGGGTACAGGTCTCATAGCAGAAGGAATGTCAGGGTATACAACAATGTGTTTATTCTTCTTGTTAACTCCTGAAAATAGAAACACAGAAACATGGATATAAAACTTGCATATGAAATAGAAGAAGCATTCAGACAGTGGCGGCTAGTGAGGGAAGGCTGCGGTCTGTAAGATATGAAATAGGTCGATGGAGTCTGTATATTTTCTTTCTTTTTCATTCATATCGTCCCTTCGGGGACAATATGAATGAAAAAGAAAGAAAATATACAATCATTGTAAATGTAACTTGTATAACAATATGTATGTGTAAATGTATTTTCTATAACAATATGTATATGTAAATGTATGATTACCATTATGGTGAATATTATGCTATATATGGTGAATATTACATTATGGTGAATATTATGTCAAGTTTCATACGAGGATTTCAAAATATTTAAGAAAAATAAATTTATAAGCCCACCTTGGAGGTTTGTCATGCAGAAATAGCAATCTGTCACGTGATCCTTTCCTTCTCTCCAAATCAAGGGAATTCCAAAAGGCAAAGATTTCGCTCTGCCTTTGCTCCATCTTCTCAAATTTTCAATGCACGTCTTGCAGCACATATGAGCGAAATTTTTGTCCTGGTCCCCTAGCTCAATTGCAAAGTATGCTCTATACATTGTCTTCACAAATTTAGTGATTTGGGACTGGTTATTTGGCATGGTAACCGTCCCACATATGTAGCAGAATCTATTGGGATCATTTTAACACGCTCTATTCATTATGAAATATTTTATCTATATGCCTGAAAAGTAAAAAAAGATATACAAGTGAAACAAGTGATGATAGATGTTACTGTTCCAATTCCGCTTTGACAAAATCACGAAAAATTCTATTTTACTTATGAGGCCATAGCCGGATAACCTGAGCTGATTGAGAAAAACGGATTGCAGATTCGAAATCAGCAGGAAAAACTCTATAAGAATCACTTACAAAACCCTTGACAGCAAAATTGATGCATACCAGTGTTATGTATTTAAAAGAACTGGTGTCTGACAAATAGAAAAGATTTCTTTAACGCCGACCATGGCCTTATGGCAACATGATCTTGACAAACGAGCCTTGCAATCTGAATATCAGAGATTATTTTGGCTTAAATAGGAAAAACTTAAAATAAAATTCCGTAATAGACAACCTACCTAATTGACCTATTCAAAGACGTTTAAGGGCTCAAAAATTAACTTTTTGCCAACTGTGTGTAGATCCATCGTTTCGTTTCAATATATTAATACCGATACCACACAAAAAATTAGAATAAATACGGTTAACTCGTAAATGAATTTTGTTTTGTTTTAATATTTGTATTACGAAATAGATCCAGAAAATATTAAAGAATTTTATTTAAATTTCATTTATCTAATGTTATGGGAAGCTTATATATTTCAATCCATTCGTATTTTAACAAGGTAACAATCATCATGATCAGCAAATATCATTATCATAGCTATTTATATACATATATTTATATACATATATATATATATATATATATATATTTATATATATATATATATATATAAGCACACCGGACAAAAAATTAGTCACCCCTAATAGCACCGATAGTAGGAAGTTCAAGGTCACACAGAGGGCGCTGATGTAGCATTGGTAAGTGACAAGTAGCGGTGACGTAGCACACAGGACCAGATCTGTTTCGTGAGGTGGTGAAGAACAAAGTGTGTGTTTGATATAGTCTGCAAAATGGGTCGTGAGGCAGACGTTACTCAGTGGCAAAAAGGAGCCATCGTGTTTGGCAGAGGCCACGGACACAAAATGTCTGAAGTAGCCCAATTTGTTGGTGTGTCAACGCGTACTGTCCAGCGAGTTTACAAGTTTACAAAGAGTGGTGTAGTTTGCAATCAACTGACAATCGACGGCGTAACTGTGGCCGGAAAACAATTCTCGACAATAGGGGCCGCCGCCATGTTTCTCGTCTAGTAACTGCAAATCGTTTTCAAACCAGAGAACAATTGCTCCAAGAAACCAATGAGGTTCTCCAGCGACCAATTTCCGAACGGACATTGCGACGAGAACTGCATGCGATGGACATCTGGAGCAGGGTACCACGGAAGAGGCCGCTGTTAACAGCAAGTCACAAATTGGCACGTTATAAATGGGCTCAGAGGCACAAAAACTGGACTGCGGCAGATTGGAAACGTGTAATTTGGTCCGATGAGTCCCGTTTTTGTTTGTTCTCCAATGATGGGAGGCGACGAGTACATCGCAGGTCCAATGAAGCCTTTAATCCTGAATGCGTCGAAGGTGTTGTTCAGGCTGGAAACAGAAAGTGAAGCGCAGGAATAGACACCCACGGACTCTGGCGGAACTTCGGGACCGGCTGATGAACGAGTGGCAGCAAATCGATGTTCAGTACATGCACAACCTCGTAGAGTCTCTGCCTCGCCGGATTCGTGCGGTTATCAAGGCCAGAGGCGCCGTCACACGTTATTAGGTACATTCTGAGAGGGGTGACTAATTTTTTGTCCGGTGCTTATATATATATATATATATATATATATATATATATATATATATATATATATAAAACTTGATTGAAGGGTTTGTTCTTGGGGAACCGTAGCTTAGCAAGGAATAAGAGAACGAGGAGATGGTACATGTTTATTTACAAACGTTTCGGAAATTTCAATTGTCATCATCTGCTAAAATTATAAAATATATTTAAATAAACGTGTGGTATTAATGGTGTATTTACAGTATATATTTAAGTAATTATAATTAAAAATAAGATAATATAAAATATAGAAGAGTGATAAATAGTCAAAATATAAAAAGTTAAAGGTGAACAAAATTGAGAAGCATCTCACCAGGTTATTATTGGGGTGAGGGTACTAACTGAACAGAGGGTTGGGGAATGACTGGTTGTTGGAAGGAATCCACAGTAGAAAAGTTGGGGCCAGACGAAGTGATGGTGGGTTTCTTCTCGGTGGTAAGATATGAGTTTATCTGGCTATGTTTAAGTTAAAGGCAGAACTATAGTCGTTGAGTGTTGGTTTAATACTGAGGATGTATAGGGACTCTAGAATGCGGAGGTCGGTTAGATGGTTGGTTGAGTTAATGATTTTGAAATTGGAGGGAAGTAGTGGGTGGTTGTGAAGGTGGGAGTGGATCCCTTATTGCTGATTTGGAAGGTTTATTTAAGGGCTGCGATGTTCTGGTAGAAATACCGCGATGCTCGTCCACTCTTGTTTGATATTGGCGAATGGTGCTGCCAATATAGTTCGCTTTGCAGCGAACACAGTTGAAAACGAAGATGGTGGACGAAGCAAGGGGCTGGGATTTTTTTTCTTTGTGGAAAAATCTTAATCCACCGCGCCTATTAACTTTGCTCTTCGTACTTATCCCTCTGCAAGGAAATAGAATTCATTCATAATTTTGGCATTAACAACAACTTCCCAAGATATCTATTACATTTTTTAACCAGAAATTTTCTTAACAATATTTATCAACCCCCCCCCTTTAAAAAAGACGTACAATACTTTTCCCTACTATGACCATATCAGCCACAAAATACTCATAATTCCGCCTCCTACTCACCCCTCTTTAGCCCCAAATTAACTTTCAATTCGTTTTCACCAATAATAGCATCAAATCATACCTCAACCACAAAGAAAAAACACCACAGCCCCTTGCTTCGTCCACCATCTACGTTTTCAACTGTGTTCGCTGCAAAGCGAACTATACTGGCAGCACCATTCGCCAATATCAAACAAGAGTGGACGAGCATCGCGGTACTTCTACCAGAACATCGCAGCACTTAAATAAACCTTCCAAATCAGCAATAAGAGATCACTCCCACCTTCACAACCACCCACTACTTCCCTCCAATTTCAAAATTATTAACTCAACCAACCATCTAACCGACCTCCGCATTCTAGAGTCCCTATAAATCCTCAGTATTAAACCAACACTCAACGACTATAATTCTGCCTTTAACTTAAACATAGCCAGATAAACTGTCATACCTTACCACCGAGAAGAAACCCACCATCACTCCGTCTGGCCACAATTTTTCTAATATGGATTCCTTCAAACAACCAGTCATTCCCCAACTCTCTGTTCAATTAGTTCCCTCACCCGAATAATAACCTGGTAAGACACTTCTCACTTTTGTTCACCTTTAACTTTGTATATTTTGACTATCACTCTTCTATACTTTATATTATCTTATTTTTAATTTTAATTACTTAAATATACACTATATGATCAAAAGTATTCGGACACCGCATGGTTTTGGGAAAAATGGTTTTATTATGGCATTTAGTAACCAGTAGGTCCACCCTTTGCTTTTATTACAGCGTCAACACGTCGAGGCATACTTTCCACCAGTTTTCGGTAAGTCTGTGCAGGAATGGCTCGCCATTCCTCTTGCAGAGCTGATGCAAGAGATGCAAGTGAAGCCGGGCGTGGTGTGCGGTTTCGTATCCGTCGCTCCAGTTCGTCCCACATGTGCTCGATTGGGTTGAGATCGAGGCTCTGAGCAGGCCAGTCTAACAAATCCACCTTATTTTCACGAAACCAGTCCTGCACACGCCTTGCAGTATGGCAGGGAGCTCGATCCTGTTGAAACAAACAATGGCCATCTCCGTAGTATTGCCACAGTGTAGGGAGGGCCGAATTGTCCAGAACGTCGAGATAAACGTCAGCGTTCATGGTAGTGGGTATAACAACCAACGGGCCGAGCCCTAGCCAGGAAAAACAACCCCATACCATGATGGACCCTCCACCGAACGTCACCGTTGGACGTACACAGTCAGGAAGCCGTTCTCCGGGCTGTCACCACACCCAAACACGCCCATCAGACTGGAAGAGTGAATACCGCGACTCGTCGCTCCAAAGAACAGTTTTCCAGTCCTCCACGGTCCAGGAACGACGGGAGACACACCAGGCCAAACGACGCGTGGCATTAACTTTTGTAATCAGTGGCTTGTGTACAGCTGCTCTACCATAATAACCGAGTCTGTGCATCTCTCTGCGGATAGTTACAGTACTAACGGAGGTACCGGATGCTCTTCCTACCTCCTCAGCGATGGAAGCGGCAGAGGACGTGCGGGACTTCTTGACATGTCGTACCAGACTTCTTCTATCACGTTCCGTCAGTTTGCGTGGTCGTCCGGAACGTTTTTTCGCGTTAGTTGCACCGTCGTGCTTCCATCTCATGATAACATCCGCTACAGTCGACTTTGGTATATCCTGTTTGGCTGCAATGTTTCGTATAGAAACGTTACTTAAATAACATCCGATGACGAGTCCACGTTGGAACTCGGAGAGTTCACGTCCGCGCGGCATGGCTTCACAACAGTTACTGATAACTTAACAGAACACCTCAGCATTATAGTTTCGCCACGCTTTTTCCCAGCATACCTTTCGGCGAAGGTGATATTTGCAGAAATGCGGATTTTCCGGGGTGTCCGAATACTTTTGATCATATAGTGTATACTGTAAATACACCACTAATATCACACGTTGTTAAGACCAATAATTTTGAAAACTAAGGGTTAATTGGTGTAGAAAATGGGAAAAATAAGTCTATTACATATTTCAAAGGCAACAAGATCTGTGAATATTTGGAGCTGAATTGGAGGAATTTACCTTTTGAAACCTCTCTGTGCCGGTTTCAAGCGCGAGCTCCATTTAAGGCCAAAGGTTTCGCCTGAATTCTTCGGAATTTTCTGCAGCCACTAGTCATCAGGGTGGCCGCTGGTCGACCCCTCCAATGCATTTTCACCTTGTTCAATCCATGCTCAGTACTTGCTAGAAGATTTTAGCAAAAGGAAACTCCAAGTGGCTGGCTGGCTGTTCAATTTATCCCCGTTCAACTGAGGACCCGGAGTTGGACACCCCAAAATAATTGCCCGTCCAACCTTGTTCGGTGTGAACGTATTCCGTGTTACAGCATCTCGGTTTTGACCATTCGAAGATTGACTGAGAAAAGAGAGAATGATAAGAACTTTGTTAAAACATCGGGAGGAAGTTGAGATATCTTTACAAGGAAGGAAAAGTTGAAGGCCATCGGAGTGTCAAGTTTCACTGAAAAATACATCGAATCTGTTAAGATCTTGTTCACTCGTCCCTCACGCAAATTAGGTTAAATTCCACCCTCTTTACGGATAAGCTTATGTTCATTTT
Source organism: Bathynomus jamesi (assembly GCA_023014485.1). NCBI lineage: Eukaryota > Metazoa > Arthropoda > Malacostraca > Isopoda > Cirolanidae > Bathynomus > Bathynomus jamesi. The sequence goes on from JAJOZX010001999.1 coordinate 653,352, forward strand.
TTGTTTAATTTTTTCCGTGGCCACGTTAAAATATAGAAGCGTATATTTTTGTATTACATATATTTTTGTCTTGCCATTTATAATAAATCATAGAATTGTATTTGCAAGTCATTGTCGATCCCTCCAGTGAACTAGATTCCGCAGGGTTCCTTTGTCGACCAGGAGGCTCGAAGATTTTGAGTAATTAAAAGAGACGGCTACCGCTACAACGTTTATTTAAAAATATTGTCTAAGTTTCCGTTTATCATATTTATTCATTTTTTTTATATTTTATTTTATAATTATAACACTGATGATGGAAATTGAAATTTCCAAAACGTTTGTAAATAAACATGTACCATCTCCTCATCCTTTCATTCCTTAATATACCTGTGTATGTATATATATATATATATATATATATATATATATATATATATATATATATATATCAGTCCTTTTAAAAAAGACCAGGATGAACACGCACTTTGAATATATACAATTTATATTTCATAAATTCAAATATCGATGTCTTCCTTCATTGTCATACAGTTCATCCAGTTAACCTGTAACTGCTGTTCTAAGCTAGGTATCTGTAAGATAAATTTAAAGAAATGTTAGCACTTAATTCATCCTTTTATATCACTAATTACGTAAAGTTGTGTAATGCGCAAACAAAACTCGGTCTAGTCATGTATATTCGGGTAGATTCACGATCAAATACTGAATCATTAAATCTGTTTTCCGTCTCTAAACATCCACTTAAACATTATGATGATTATTATTATACAGGGTGGGCCGTAAGTTTCCATACATAGGAAAATTTAAACGTTTGTTTTTGTTTCAGATACCCAAGAATATGCGTTTGTAAGATCTTGTTTACTGATGAAGCAAATTTTTACGTCAATGGAGAGGTTAATCGGCAAAACATACGTTATTGGAGTAATGCTAACCCTAACTGGCTGAGTCCGACGAAGATGCAAGGTGCCGGTAAAGTGATGGTGTGGGCCGGGATATGGGGTGACAGAATTATTGGACCAATTTTTGTCAGTGGAAATCTTAATGCCGAAAGGTATCTTAACATGTTACAAGAAGAGATTTTCCCATCCCTGCTAAACGAGGAAGGTAACTTCCCAGTTTACTTTCAGCAAGATGGAGCTCCACCTCATTATGGTCTTCACGTGCGTCGGTATTTGGATCAGCAGTTTCCGGATGCTTGGATTGGTCGGCGTGGTCCTGTGGAGTGGCCTCCCAGATCCCCAGATCTCACCCCCCTTGATTTCTATCTTTGGGGGCACTTGAAGGCCATGGTGTATCAGGAAAAGATACGAGACATAAATCATCTAAAGGAACGTATCACCAACGCCATTACAAGCATAACGTCAACTGTGCTAATGCGTGTTCATCAACAGTGGGGAACACGTATTGAAATGTGTTTTCAAAACAATGGCAACCATGTAGAGCATATTATATAAATAAAAATGGTTGTCCATAAAAAAATGTTTATTTTTCCTATGTATGGAAACTTACGGCCCACCCTGTATATGTACACGATTATTTAAATTAAACATTTCATTTCATTCTCAATAAAAAACAGTAGGCATGCTTCTGTTGTGTCTAATTTATTGTTTCCGATGACTACCGTACACCTTTTCACTCTCAAATTAAAACAACTGAATCTCAAATTAAAACAACTGAATCTCAAATTAAAACAACTGAATCTCAAATTAAAACAATCTCAAATTAAAACAACTGAATCTCAAATTAAAACAACTGAATCTCAAATTAAAACAACTGAATCTCAAATTAAAACAACTGAATCTCAAATTAAAGCAAGTGAAATACAATTTAAAATATATGAAAGTCAATTTAAAACAGAGATTGTGTAAAATCTGAATGTGCATCGAAAGCTTTTATTTTATAGCTGGTGGGAGTACTTGGCATCTGAAACACGTTGGCAACATTCACAAGTCCCTAGCAACCGTTGCTATCCATGACTCGACTCTCTCCGTTACCAAGGACGTCCTCTCTGACCCGGCCAGCTCTCACAGCTGTGTATTTCAAGGTTATTAAAAGAACTGAGTTACGCTTTACTGTGATGATTTAGATTATTTTTACAATATAAATTTCTACAGGGTGATCCAAAAGTCTCTCCACAGTTATTTCACGTCCAGGATTGAATAACGGGAGCTAGGCTATTAGGCCTTTTGTTTAGGCTACATCTATCAAAGCGTAGGCTATTAGGCTGTTTCTTACTGCGGAGACACTTTTGGATCACCCTGTAGAAATTTATATTGTAAAAATAATCCAAATCATCACAGTAAAGCGTAACTCAGTTCTTTTAATAACCTTGAAATACACAGCTGTGAGAGCGAGTGAGAGCTGGCCAGGTCAGAGGACATCCTTGGTAACTGAGAGAGTCGAGTCACGGATAGCAACGGTTGCTAGGGACTTGTGAATGTTGCCAACGTGTTTCAGATGCCAAGTACTCCCACCAGCTATAAAATAAAAGCTTTCGATGCACATTCAGATTTTACACAATCTCTGTTTTAAATTGACTTTCATATATTTTAAATTGTATTTCATTTCTTTTAATTTGAGATTCATTTCTTTTAATTTGAGATTCATTTCTTTTAATTTGAGATTCATTTCTTTTAATTTGAGATTCATTTCTTTTAATTTGAGATTCATTTCTTTTAATTTGAGATTCATTTCTTTTAATTTGAGATTCATTTCTTTTAATTTGAGATTCATTTCTTTTAATTTGAGATTCATTTCTTTTAATTTGAAATTCAGTTGTTTTAATTTGAAATTCAGTTGTTTTAATTTGAAATTCAGTTGTTTTAATTTGAGAGTGAAAAGGTGTAGTTCTTGTTATTGTTACGTTTCAGTTTTTAATTTATTTCGATAATTTTTTTTACTCAGGTTCCATCTCAAAAGGGAAAATAGCGGTCACGCGAACATTATGCTATTTTATGCTTCTAGTTCAAATCCTATGGTCCTATTAAGCTTATAAACATCATCATATCATTAACAATATATGATATAGACACATACACAAATATATATATATATATATATATATATATATATATATATATATATATATATATATGTAAGTTTGTGCTAAAAACCTAATTCTTAATATATGCAATTAAAAGAAAATGGCTAGCGAGTTTTATGGGGGGATACTCTAGTATTTCTATGACATACGTTCTAACCAGAGCCTCTCTCTCTACCTCATACTCATGATTATCTTTGATTTATCAACACCCAACTGTAAAATACTTGGCCAAAAACTACAACTTTAACAGCTACACTATACAATAATCAACTCTTCTCATTAAATGAAGCAGTTAATCCAACAATATACACATTAAACAGCAGAGGGGAAAACAAACAAACATACAAGTTATCTTTCCAGTCAACCATTGTGACTATTTCTCTTGTCAGTTTTCGTACAAACGGCAATAGAGAGACTTTTTTACAAACATAATTATGTACATAATCAACAATGCGCTTTTTATACACGTACAGTATTTAATACCTAAAGCTGAATAACTAGCAATGTATATTTGCGCGAGTCATGGCTAAAGGCATATTATGTTATAATAATGTTATAATGTTTCAGACCAACAAAGACCCTAGGATCCACTCATGGCTGGTCTACCTAACTGTGTTCGTAATTGTGTAGTGTGTTTGTCCTCTCGCATTTTCTTCACATTTTCGAAAATAAATGTGCTTCATTTTGGATGCTAAAGTTTGATCATGAGCTCCAAAAGAAGCAATTCTATCCCCTTGCATAGATTGAAGAAATTGTATATCTTCTGGATTACTCATAATTTTTTCGACATTTTTAATCCACAGTGGTAAAGTCATTTTAAGTTGCATTTCCATATCTTCTAGTCTTGTCTTTGTACTTTGTAGCTCAAATCTTTTCAATGGAATTTCTCTCAGTTTCGCATTCTTTTCTGACAACGAAATTATTTTCTCACATGCTTTTTTCTCAGTAATCATTGGTATGTTGGCTTTATTGTAGAATGGTTGAATTTCTGTTAAAACAATTTTAGCTATATCTCGCTTAGTTCTTCTCTCTTTTAGACCCTGTTGCTGGTGAAATAGGAAACATCTAAGAACTTGTTCACTTGTTGGCAAGAGACATCCTACAATCTTTGCATCATTATTTGTGATGCCAGGACCTAATCCAAATATACAGGGTTTTTTTCGTGTTTTTACATCAACTTTATCTGCACCACTTGAACAAGTTTTACCACTAGAAGTGGCTTCACTGGCTTTACCACTATTATCCATTATATCATATCAACTATTATCACCAACATATATCAAAAATTGACCTGTAATAGAAACATAGATTAATATTATAGTAGTCTACATGCCTGAAAATAAGGAAAAATAGCTATAGGTATTTCATGATGGCAAATGATGTTTATTAATAGTAGCTATGGCTTAAACACAAGCAAACTAAACATACTAGGCCTATAGTACCTTAAGGATCATTCAATTCAATAAAATAAAGGTACCATACATGTGAAAAAAATAATTTAAGGCAATTTATCCCAAAAATTGTCATTTTTGTAAAAGTTTAGGAGCTAGGTGGACCCAGTAGATATTAATCAATTGACCTGAAATTTTGCATGTGAATTTTTTTTAGGGAATGTAACCATAATAACGTAGGGCCAAATCAATTTTTGAAAGTTGCCATTTTTGATGCACCCTAGCACTGCACATACAATTTGTATAAATTGGCCAGTAGCAATGCACATACGATTTGTATAAATTGGCTGGTAACAGTCACAGTTTGGTATGCAACCATCCAAAATCAGTTTTAAAATTTAATCCTGGACAAAAGACAACTACCAGTATCTAGTAGGGATGTACCAATATTGCTTTTTAGCCAATAACCAATACCAATAATTAAAAACAGTATTAGCCAATAAACAATACCAATATCCAGCTAGGGTTTATTAGTTTGTCATATTTTTGTAACATATTCATAATTTATTTTCTGTGTTGAAAATTTGGCAACAAAGCAATAATCCTTTTCATTAAAGATGGCAACACTGCATTAGATGTCTAGTTTTGTTTGTTATACAATTGGACTATGGGCCTATGTTGGGCTTAGTAAATGTGTTTTTAACCAGCTAGCTGGGTTAATATTGCAAGTTATGACTACAAGATAGTTTTTTGGTTTTCTAGGCTTTATACCTTATCTCAACTTTTGTAATGGGAGTCAATGGGAAAATAGGGTTCAATTTGCGAATTTTTTATTTACAAACAGGTTTTCAGGAATGTGACTCATTCGTAAATCGGGGGAGGACTGCACTATATTTCAAAGATTGAAGGTCACAGACAGAAAGAAAGATGGATTGAGGAAGATTGTACCAGAGATGACTGGTTGAGTAGATGAAAGATTGAAAATACCAATTAACCCTTATGTTAAAGAGTTGGACAGAAAGGAATGAGTGTGTCAAAAGTCAGGTACTGCATGCTCTTCTTAGAGGCATGCAGTTAGAGTGTTCAGCAGAACAGTGTCCATTATAATGGTGAAAGTAAAGAGTGAGTGAGGCAACATTACAGTGAAGAGAGGGATTGAAGTGTCAGTAAGAGGCAGGAAATTGACAAGACAAAAGCCTTTGATTCCATCCAGTCAAGTAGAGCTGTGTAGGTTGAGCCACCCCACACATGAGAAGCATAGCTACAGTACAGTACCAGTACTCAATACAAGGGTGGACAAGACCCCTATACAGAGACAGCAGCTTAGTTGGGGTGAAGAAACTGCAGAGCCAGTCAACAAACCTACACCTAATCTCTTAGAAGCTGTTTTAGAAAGAGGGTATAAATGATCTTTCCAGGAAAGATCATGAAAAAAGAAACTCCAAGAATGTTGAGAGAAGAGGAAGGACCAAGTTGTATATTGTTGAAGGTAAGGGGAAAGTCATATGGGAAATTATGATGAGTAGATTAATGAAGGAACCACATTTTTGAGGCATTGAAAGCAACAATTATTATTAAAATGTAGCTCGACTTTGATTACCTCAATGGGCCCCAGTGGCTTCATGTTTTCCAGGTGAAATGTAAATGTAAATAAATAAATATTACATTACCTACATTTCATTTGGAAAACATGAAGCCATTGGGGCCTATCAAGGTAATCCAAGTCATGAGCTACAGTACATTTTAATCTATACTATAATAAGAGAGCGGTCCATCCATCTGTCCATCTGTCACACTTTCAGAAATTGTGAGAAAAAATTGTGAGAAAAAAATTCAGAAATTGTATTACGGGTGGAAATGTGAAGCTCAAGAATTTCATGACTGTGTTCTTTTTTGTAGTCTAGCCTGTCTGTTTGTGAAATTTATCCCGGGCAGTAATGGGGGAAGGGTGGGGGTGGGGGTAATGGGGGAGGGGGTTAGCCCCCAAGTTGCATGAATGGGGGTGAGGAGGTTTTGGGGGATACCAGATTCAGAAATGTTGACACAATGTGAAGCTCAAAATTTTCACAGCTGCGTTCTTTTCTGTAGTTTAGCCTGTCTAACCATCAGCGAAGTGATGGGAACTGTACTAGTAATAATAATAATAAAATCTTGCAAAATGTCAATCTCAAGTCAGCTAACTATTTACTTCCACCAAAGAAGCCTACACAACTGAAGCTAAGAATATACCATACACTAATATACAATCTACAAACTCTCACTCATGAAAGCATCTAAAATTATTAACTAACAAATTAGTGTTTACCACGTCATATGGCAAGTCATTCCAAAAACAAGGTTTTCTTTCCCCCAAATAGAGATAATAGAAAGATTAGACATAAGGTGTACCTAGGATTGCCAGACATCCCACATTTGATCTAAAAATCCCACGTCTAGAATTCTGTAATGTTGAATGTTCTAGAACATCCTAGATATTACATAACACTTACAAAATGTTGTTTGGCCAGGACTTGGCAGTTTTTCATCTGTAGTTATTATTGTAAGCTTTGAATTAGTAGTGTGAATCCTGCAATTGCTTGAACATACAACTTGAAATTGTGTAATTCAAGTAAAATCTGTATGTCTACTTTTTATAAGAAATTGTTCAGGTGTAAATTGCTGCATTTGCATGAAAGTTTTTGTGTGAAAGAGGAACATACACACACTTCATTTTATTTATAAAATTTAGAATATTTTTTTAATTAATTATTTACAATCATGCTTTTTTTACTTTATTATTATTATTATTATAATAATAATTATATTATTTACAATTTTTCCCCTAACAAAATAGCTAGTTCAGAGACTCCTCCTAAAAAACAAAAACATTTTGTGACTTTCAACAAGGATTGGACAAAAACTTTCAATTGGATTCAGCCAGGTAGAGATCAGTTCACTGCAAGATGCAAGATATGCAACAATCATCCATTTACAATAAGTCATGGTGGTGAAAATGATATAATGCAACACGCAAAGTCCAAAGCACATATTGAAAATGTGACAGCATCGGCAAGCTCATGAACACTCACTGATTTTTTTTGTGAAAAAGGATTCCCAAGATGAAAATGAAGAAAAAACCTCAAAAAAATTTTGTCCTGCATGGGCATTTGAAAAATCTGGCAACCCTAGGTGTATCATAGCCACCATATACAAACCATGGAGTGACTGTTGAGTGGGATGCTTTGTGAAGTGAGTAGAGAAGTGAAGAGTAGAATCAATCATTGGCATAGGAATAGATAGGACAAGAAGTGCAACTTACAGATCATTGATAAATGAAAGGAAAAGAGTGAGTGACAGGATAGAATTCTGAAGAACACCACTATTATTAGCTTCAGAAGAACAGTAGCCATCTATAACTGCAACTACAGATTGGCCAGAAAGGAATTTAGGGTTAATTTCTATTCTGAATGGCAACCAGTACCTGTATATATGGACCCTGGTTTTATAGGTTTTTGAGGATGCTAAATACAATGGTGAGGTCCATTTTTGTCACTGTGCACTGAATAACAAATTACACAAGTGTTGCACTAGTTGGTGCACTGCGCTTCTTGTTTATGTGTACGTGGGGTCTGTTTCTTTATGTGCATGCACGTACAGTATCCATTAATACAGTTGCACAAGGAAGCATCTGTGCATGCATGTGGTTGTTTTTTTATGCACATGCATGCATCCATTAATATAGTTGCACAAGGGAGCATCTCATTTATAAAAAATCATGGCTTGTGAAGGTTGTGAGCAAACGTCCTATATGCTAATTGCTGAGGTTTTTAACCCTTACAATCCTACGGTATGCAGATCATGAGTCAGCAGAAATGCTAAACAACCTGGAAAATTTGGAATTTTTTCCAGGGATCCAGGTAGCGAACAAGTTTTTTGCAGTTTAGTTTATATACCCATAAAATTATCATATTTTCTATTCTACGTGAAAGAAAATGAAAATTAAGGGCATAACTATATATGATTTATAAGTTTTTGAAAGGTGGTCTATACGGTACTAGGTTTTATGCAAATTTCTCTAGAATATAATGGCTGTGTATATATGTATGTATATATACACCTCATTTTTTCATTTGTTTCGTTCTCTCTCTCGTCTTGCGCGGAATATCTCCTATACAAGCGTCGTTCTTTACGTTGTTTATACTGCGTGTTCTTTGCAGTTAAATGTGTGTGATATATATATATATATATATATATATCGCTTCTCGGAGATCAGCGAAGTTAAGCGACATTGGGTCTGGGTAGTAATTGGATGGGAGACCGTCCTCTGCGCTCAGATTATGTAGCGACCCGTGGTTCGGATCCCACGTAAAGCTGTAGGTCCCCTCCGTCATATGACCTCAGATGTTGCGAAGGAGGTTAAACAACCCAATTAAAAAAAATATATATATATATATATATATATATATATATATGCAATAAGCTAATATAATGGTGCATTACTGTTTTACTTTTACTGGGGAGTTGTGGCGGCCAAGAGCACTCGCCTGCCTGGAGAGCTGTGGTGGCCATGAGCACTCGCTCAAAGGCGGGCCGCTCAGGCTCCCCATTGCAACGTAAGGGTTAATGAATGGCAACCAATAATGTTGCATATAGTCATTTTAGGGGTTTTAGGAGATACTGAATACAATCGTGAGGTTTATTTTTGTTGCTAACTAAACTGGCGATCTTTCAGAATCCAGCTGTAAATTAGTTTAAAAAATAAATTATTTGACAAATGGTTATTGCTTTTAATGCACTAAATTAGTTATTTTTGTAATAATTGCAGCATATAATTGAATGCCTGGTTAGGTTAATTGAATGCCCGGTTAGGTCAACTGTATGCACTTGATGATTGGTTAGGTACAGTGTATCAAAGTTAGGTTAATTGAATACCTGGTTAGATCAACTGAATGCCCAGTTAAGTTAATTAAATACCCAGTTAGGTCAACTCTACACCCTTGATGATTGGTTAGGTTAAGTAAAGATATTTTCATTAGTTTTAGTTAGTGACAAAAATAAACTTCACGACTGTATTCAGTATCTCCTAAAATGACTTTCTATATGCAACATTACTGGTTGCCATTCGAACTAGAAATTCACTGAATTTAGAGATAAAGGCATACAAAGAAGAATACAAACCAAAGGAGAGTAGAGTTTGGAAATTAAAGGCTTTTGATATGTCTAGTACAACAGCAAAAGTATCATCAAAATCCCAAAAGGAGGATGACCAAGTCAGAGAGATATGCAAGAAGATCGCCAGTAGAGCATCCTTTGCAAAACCCATACTGACCAAATGAAAGATTGACAAGAGAGATGTTTAAGAATCTTCCTATTAAGTATAGATTCAAAAACTTTAGGAAGGCAAAAAATCAAATCAAACCAAAGCAAAATATATGGTAGCTTACAGAGCTGTGACTAGTGCCGCTAGTTTTTTAATAGCGCCACCACTAGCATCGCTATATTTTCAAACTACTAGTGCATTTATCAGCGCCGCTAGTTTTTTAAATAAAAATTAACGCTATGTGCTAATTTTTATTTCAAAAATGAATTTAAAGTCCTTCTATTCCATACGAGTTTGAACGTTTCAAACATGTATGAACATGTATGCTGGTGGTGGTTCCCTCATTCTGCATTGCTTGCTTGTCAGTTATTAGTCATACAGCGGAAGTTACGGAGTGTGGTTGTGTTTCTCTCCCACTCAATTTTTTCATTACATTTACGAAAGGATGGCATCGTCTTCTGCTGACCAGCAAAGAGAAGAAGTTAAAAATCCATGGCCTTAACATTGAAAAGTATTTTGGGTATTATTCTAGTACTATTACACCCATCTAACGTCCAGCAATTATTATATGTTCATTAAGTAGATTTTTTAATTCTAAGACACTTTCCTTCTATAGCATTTCCGTCACAAATGCTTCATTTTCGATATATAAACATTTTTTTGGTGTGTATCTAGTGTGTGTTCGTACATTCATTTGTGTGTTCATACATTCATTTGTGTGTTCATACATTCATTTGTGTGTTCATACATTCATTTGTGTGTTCATACATTCATTTGTGTGACCGTTACATGTCTGCCCAATCACTGCGCTCCATCCATTTCGAATTTGAATTACTTTGCTACCAGAATGGAACACTCATTCAGAAGTACATTAGGCCTGGCTCTGTGATTTATAGTGATTCCTGGGCTGCCTACAAGACTATAAGTGATTTAGGTTACAAGCATTTTGTTATTAATCATTCTAAAAATTTTGTGGATAACAGAATATCGAAAGATTTTGGCGGGATTTAAAGGAATGGGTTAAGAGGCTAGGTATTTGGTCAAAATATCTATACCAATACCTGGCAAGGTATTTATTCATTTCTTTAGTTAAAGACAAGCGAAAACTACTCCAGGAAGAGCCTCAGTCTGCCCCTGCACGTGAATAAGGTAATTCCTATTTTTCTTTTAGGATAGGTTAGGTTAGGTTAGGATAGGTCAATTTTGAAGGTGAAATTTATGTTTTTCCTATGGTTTTTGATGTTTTGAACGAATCTGACCTTCAAAACCGTCGGAAATGACTCATTTTCAATTGCCAGCTGGGGGGGGGGGGTTATCTCAAAAACGAGTCATTTCCGACGGTTTTGAAGGTCAGATTCATTCAAAACACATCAAAAACCATAGGAAAAACATAAATTTCACCTCAAAAGGGAGACGGGTATAATACTATACATTTACCGTATTTTGAGTTTGTTTGTGATAGAACTGCAAAAAATAACAAGAGTTTTAATTTCAAGTGTAAGTTATGTTTACCCAAGAACAAAGTAATCAGCGTCAATAAAAAGTCAACTTTCAATTTAAAATCCCACCTTAGCAGTAAACATCCTTATAATTATATTGATTATATTGTATTGTTTTTTTCTACTTGATTTGAATAATTACAAATATATTACTTGAAATACTTCTGTTATATATATGATATATCAAATAATTAAATAAAAGAAATGTATTGTTTTCTATGGTATTAGGTATTTTTTATAGCTAGATTTAATAAATATACTGCATTTAAATAAATAAAAAGCTTTGGTTCTATAGTATAATTGTTTCATTTAAACATTCTTTGACAATATTACTACATAGAAGGGTATTATTCTACTATTACACCCATCTAACATCCAGCAATTATTATATGTTCATTAAGTAGATTTTTTAATTCTAAGACACTTTCCTTCTATAGCGTTTCCGTTGCAAATGCTTCATTTTCGAGATATAAACATTTTTTTGGTGTGTATCTAGTGTGTGTTCGTACATTCGTTTGTGTGATCGTTACATGTCTGCCCAAGCACTGCGCTCCATCCATTTCGAATTACTTTCCTACCAGAATGGAACACTCATTCCACTCATTCAGAAGTACATTAGGCCTGGCTCTATGATTTATAGTGATTCCTGGGCTGCCTACAAGACTATAAGTGATTTAGGTTAGGATATGTTAGGTTAGGTCAATTTTGAAGGTGAAGTTTGTTTTTCCTATGGTTTTTGATGTGTTTTAAATGAATCTGACCTTCAAAACTGTCGGAAATGACTCATTTTTGATTGCCAGCTAGGGGGAGGGGGTTATCTCAAAAAAAGAGTCATTTCCGACGGTTTTGAAGGTCAGATTCGTTCAAAACACATCAAAAATCATAGGAAAAACATAAATTTCACCTCAAAAGGGAGACGGGTGTAATACTGTACATTTACGCATAGAAGTGTAACTAACATAATAGGTATTTTTTATTTGTTATAGTGGTAATTATTCATTTTTTTCACCCAGTCTCTTTTTATAATGAAAGCAAACTTTTCTGGTCAATTTTGAGGTGTTTTGCATGAATCTGCCATCCGTTTCCTGTGCAAATGTGTAGTTTTCGAGATATCATCATCTTGAAAACCGCATATATTTGCACAGGAAACGGATGGCAGATTCGTGCAAAACACCTCAAAATTGACCAGAAAAGTTTGCATTCGTGCTAAACATAACCTAACCTAACCACCTAACCTAACCAATCACCTTATCACACACTTCACCACAAAAAGATTTCCAGTTAACAATGGACTCGCTACCTAGTTTTATAACTTTCTCGGCATAACGTTGTGAAAAATATTTTCGCAAATAAATATTTATGAACTGGAGGTTTTTATTCACTGAGAAGTTGCAATGTTCCAGCCATGTGCCCTTAAAGATAGAAACAGTAAATCCACACTCACGCTTATTTTTTGGATTTTTTTTACGGCACCTAAACATCTTCGAGTTTTGTCTTAAAATACAGGCAGTATTACATTTAGAGCAAATCACGGATGTCGGAATTATGCCGTGATTGGAAAAAACATCTAAACTTTTATCTTCATCGAGGCCAACAAGGCGGATTAGGTCTTCAAAATCAAGTTCACAAGATTGACACGTCATGATCCTAGAACGAAAATCACCAAACTAACAAGTAACAGAAAGAAGTAGGCAAAATCAAGAAAAAGTAGCCAAAAATAGCCAAAAAATCTCCAAAAAAGGTAGCCAAAATAAACAAATTAACCTAAATTTATATACATAGCCTACATATTAGAAAGTAGAAAATATTTTTTTTATAAAAAAAGTACATTTTATACAAATTTGCACAAGATAATATATATATTTTCTTATTCAGCTTTGATTGGTTATTCAATATATATTGCTGTTATAGCTGGGTGTGACTGGGTCAAAAAACGAAGGTAAATATGGATATTACAGCCTCCACCAAGTTGATAATACTGGCTATTATCAAACGTTTCAGCATAATTTTAGGAGTCTAATGGTACATGTTATTATTTGTGCAATTGCGTATTTATAATGGGTTATTATGTGTTTTATCACACTCAGTCATTTTACACACCAAAATACATTTTTCTAGTAATATTTGATGTGATTTGTTCAAATATGACCTCCATTTCCGTCGGAAATGAGATCCAAACAAAGAAGTTTGGCTCATTTTCAAGGGAAATGGAAGTCAAAATCTAAGCAAAACATCAAATATTACTAGAAAAATGTATTTTGGTATTAATTAACCTAACCTAACCGTGGCTAAACAAGCCTAACCCTGGCTAAATGAGCCTAGAGTATTACCTTATTATGGATTAGGTGGTGGATACAGACGAGACCTCGTTTAGCCAGGGTTAGGATCATTTAGCCAGGGTTAGGCTCGTTTAGCCAGGGTTAGGCTCGTTTAGCCAGGGTTAGGCTCGTTTAGCCAGGGTTAGGCTCGTTTAGCCAGGGTTAGGCTCGTTTAGCCAGGGTTAGGCTCGTTTAGCCAGGGTTAGGCTCGTTTAGCCAGGGTTAGGCTCGTTTAGCCAGGGTTAGGCTCGTTTAGCCAGGGTTAGGCTCGTTTAGCCAGGGTTAGGCTCGTTTAGCCAGGGTTAGGCTCGTTTAGCCAGGGTTAGGCTCGTTTAGCCAGGGTTAGGCTCGTTTAGCCAGGGTTAGGCTCGTTTAGCCAGGGTTAGGCTCGTTTAGCCAGGGTTAGGCTCGTTTAGCCAGGGTTAGGCTCGTTTAGCCAGGGTTAGGCTCGTTTAGCCAGGGTTAGGCTCGTTTAGCCAGGGTTAGGCTCGTTTAGCCAGGGTTAGGCTTGTTTAGCCAAGGTTAGGCTCATTTAGCCAGGGTTAGGCTCGTTTAGTCACGGTTAGGTAAAGTTAGGTAAGGTTAGGTTAATTAATACCAAAATACATTTTTCTAGTAATATTTGATTTGTTTTGCTTAGATTTTGACTTCCATTTCCCTTGAAAATGAGCCAAACTTCAAAGTACTATAACTGTTGGATCTCATTTCCGACGGAAATGGAGGTCATATTTGAACAAATCACATCAAATACTACTAGAAAAATGTATTTTGGTGTGTAAAATGACGGAGTGTGATAAAACACATAATTACCTTATAATGTTATAGGCTTTTAAAGAAATTATTTTCGTAACTCCATTTTTTTAATGACGTCATCATAAGTATATCTATTTGGGTGGAAAAAAATAAAAAATGAGGTATAGTAGTTTCTGTTTTCTTGATTAGTTGATTTTCCAATATGGCGTGCGAAGGATGTGATAGTGATAGTGATAATTCTGCTGTAAAAATTTTTGTTAAACATGGTGTGTTACAGTCATATTTTAAATGCAGTGTGTGTGGATCTAAGTGTTCCTACGATGAATCAAGGTGGAGATTTTGATGCCAGAAACGAGTAACTGATAAGAAAAATAAATGCCAGTGACAATGTGCATTTTCGATATCTCAATTTAGAGATACATGGTTAGGTGAGGCTCGGATATCTCCATCTCTTAACTTGCGTAGGTTAGGTTGGTTAGGTTAGGTTAGGTTAGGTAGGTTCTTTAGCAATTTGGACACTGGAATGCATTTTTCTAGTAGTATTTGATGTGCAATCTTAAAATCTGGCCTTCATTTTATGGGGAAATGAACCAAAATATGTTAAAACTTTGAAGTCTCATAACTTTTGATTGGTTCATTTCCACATAAAATGAAGGCCAGATTTGAACAAAGCACATCATACACTACTAGGAAAATGTATTTTGGCATCAAAATTGGGTGGAGGCCATAATATCCATATTTACCAAAATGAATATTAACCGTTATAGCAAATATTGAAAACTAGCGCTAGTGCTAGCATCGCTAAATTTTGAAATGACTAGCATTAGCGCTAGCACCGCTATTATTTTGCCTCACTAGTGCTAGTGCTAGCGGCACTAGTTTTCATGAGTAGCGCGCACAGCTTTGGTAGCTTATAACTTATTAACCTCAATCAATTCACGTTTTCCAAATGTAATCTAAAGCATTTTAGAATGAGATTTCAAAATATTATGCTAGAAATTTCCATATTCTGCAAGACTCACAATCTGGAGGGCAAGAACTTTGCAGATTTTCAAGTCTGATTTGCAGTCACTTACAGCAGATAAGCCAAGGATCTAACTTATTTTCCACTTTTTACTATAATTAGGCCTAATTGGTTTTATGACCCTTAAAGAAATTATAATGTAGGTAACCTTATTTTTCCTTACTGATGAGGCACAAGAAATAGAGCATTAGGTGAGAGCGGTATGGTGCCTAGCCCCTATCTACCCATTTGGAGTTTTATATGGCTATCTATCACTTCATTACTCCCATAATTTAGCCTAACCACGGGTCTAACTTACCAGCAGAATACTCTAACAATCATGTGGCTTCATTCATTTAGCTATTAATTCCTTACTATGTTCAAGACCAGTCACAGGCCAAGGCATAAACTAACTCAAAACAATCCACTGCAAGATAGGGTCTAAACCTATGCCTATGCTTATGCTTATCAATTTAAAATCTGAATATTTCAGTGTTTCTATTCTAAAATAACCTCTTATTGTAAAACATTTAAGTAAATCTTATGAAATCAGTTATTTTCACTTCATCAAACACCAAACACTCGCATGCACAGCAAAGAAACAACGTCACAAAACTCCAGCTTGTCTACTGTACTAGACGGATATTTTCTTAGGCTTTCTATCTCGTCTCAAAAGCAATAATAATAATAATAATAATAATAATAATAAAAAAATCTGTCCAACGACCACTTTTGTATCAGCAGAAACGTTCCATTCCTCCCAGCAACCTATACTACTTCAACGTTCATTTTAATGGTATGCAGTGCCTACGTAAGGCAACTGGCAATTTTTTTTTATATCAGGGGAATTCCTCTTCAAGTCGCAGTAAAATCGTTTTGAATTATTTTTTTTTATTATCATGTTTTTCTTCAGTGGAGTTAGACCTATAACACTGAACAACATTGTAAAATATACAAAGTAACAATAACTATTTTTATACATTTCATAGAGTGCTTATTAAAAAATGAATATCCATTTTGCTGTATTACATCACATAATTTTTATTTTCAGGGTCAAATATTTACTAGTTAAATTACAAAAATGCGTGCTTATAGGATCTTTTGCTCTGAATATAAGGCATTTTGGTACTTGCTATCCTCTTTCCGAACTCATCACAGGACTCAAATTTACAAGATTTTATCATGGGTGAGTCATTCCATCCACTCTCTCCACCCCCACCCCCTCCCTCTCTGCCCCATATTAGCACCGCAGGAGTCAATGATGCGTCAGTAAACACGTGTTGCCTAATGGGTGTCGTAGTGTGCGCATTTGTGATATCTAATATTATATATTTTGTGTCAAGTGATTAATATTAATGTTTATTTAACGTTAATATTATTAAAATATATCAGTCTCATTGTAAACATAATGTCACGTGTATGTAAAAATCGTGCAGATTCCTTCTGCTACATCTGTGGTGAATTCACTTTCAAAAAATATCAACGAAATATTACAGCCCGTGTCAGGAAACTATATGAACTATATTTTGGTTGTAAAGTTGGAGACCAAGATAAGTCTTGGGCTCCCCATATTTGTTGTGTTGTGTGGTGGTAGTGATCATCGTGTCCATATCCGTCGTGATGGCCTCCATGTCCATATCCATCATAGTCATGTCCACCATGTCCATAATCGTAATAATCGTGACCATAACCATCATCGTTCAATGGATCTGGACCCGGTTTAACTTTTGGTGTTCCAATGATCTGGCGGGAGCAATGTGATCATTTCAGTGACTGTTATTTTTGTTTGACTGATATTAAGGGCTATAATAACAAAACTAAAGGATCTATTTCATATCCTAACCTTCCCTCCGCCATCCGCCCTGTGCCTCACTCAACTGAAATTCCAGTACCCAAACCACCAGCTGCATTACCTGACACTGACAGTGATACCGACATGAGTGATGATAGCTCTAGTGCAACAAGTACAGAGTTTCAACCTGATACTGAAGATAATAGTGAACCACATTATATCACGCAAAATGACTTGAATGATTTAATACGTGATTTAATTCTTACTAAAAGTCAAAGTGAACTGCTGGCTTCGCGTCTGAAACAATGGAATTTGTTGGAAAAGGACACGAAAATTACAGTTTATCGCAAGCGTACCGAGCCTTTAGCAACTTTTTTTTCCATGCATGACAATCTTTGTTTTTGCAATGACATTTATGGCCTATTCAATACTCTAGAAGTGCAATATGATCCGGGAGACTGGAGGCTTTTTATTGATGCATCAACATACAGTGTGAAGGCAGTGTTGCTGCACAATGGGAATGTTTTACCGTCTGTACCAGTTGTTCATTCTGTTATCTTGAAAGAGTCTTATGATAACCTTCGTTTTATTCTAAATTGCATCAAATATTCTGAGCATGGTTGGTCCATCTGTGCAGACTTAAAGGTTATTGCACTTTTAACCGGACTACAGACAGGATTTACGAAATATTTATGCTTTCTATGTATGTGGGACAGCCGGGCCCGAAAACAGCACTACACCAGAAAAGTTTGGCCACCTCGTGTCTCAGTTAATCTAGGTACAAGCAATATAGCATATCACCCACTGATTGAAAAGGACAAGGTTCTGTTACCATCATTGCACATTAAACTTGGCCTCATCAAACAACTAGTAAAGCTAAATTCTTCCCAAGAAGATTTCTGTATTGAATTTTAGACATATTTCTAGTGAAAATAAAAGAAAGAGAAGAAACAGAGTCCATATTAGAGCAATTTAGCAGAGAGGAGGGCAATTCATTTTCAGAACTCCAACAAAGAGAGCAAGACAAAATTGCATATTTGTTTATAAAGATTTGTTTATAAAAAACGTCTGAACAGGTACAGTAGTTAGAACAACGTGAAAAAAGTGTTAGCAGCTGACGAGGAAGCTTCTAAACAGTGGCTGCATCCTCCAGCGCAGGACACGTCAACGCGAAGAAGCGACGTCAAACCAAAACATCAACGCGCTGGTGGCCAAACTTCCTCAAATCTCCGTGCAGCGGGCTGTCTACGGTTGGCTAGACTGGCAGTCGACGGCCTGTTGCGTGGCACGGTCAGAGTGCCGATCGGCTCCCGGGGCCGGACCTATTCTCAGCGTGCTATTTTTTCAATTACAGGGAACAATTGCGTGCTCCCCGAACTACTCTTACTCTCTGGCGACATTAAGACTAATCCAGGCCCCACTACAACTTACACATGTCACCATACACAAAGACATAGACACAATAGCACCATGAGACACATACAGAAGTATAATATTAACATATTACAGTACAACGTAGATGGCCTCACAAACAAAATCATGTAGCTTAGGGAATTCGTACACAAACAAAACATTCACATAGCACTTATACAAGAAACAAAACTAAAACGCACACACAAAACACCCACCATCCCTGACTTCACGGCGATCCGTCAAGATCGTACTGGGGGTAACGGGGGTGGACTCATCACTTACATACGTAAAAGCATTAGCTACACTGATGCTACCCAAAACATTACAAACACAATCCAAGCAGATAACACGATAGAAATACAGGCAGTTAACATTAAAACACGCGCAAAACACAACACCACACTAATCAACATTTACATCCCACCAGATAGTTCACCTCAGGTGCCAGCCAATTACAATCCACAGTTACACAATCTTGCCTCTCTCACTAATGTCATCTTAGGAGGAGACTTCAACGCCAAAGACACTAGTTGGTACCTGCACAACCAAAACAACACCAGAGGCGCCAACATAGCCACACAACTAAACAGCCTCTTCATTCTTAACAATACAGAAGAACATACACACATACCACATCAAGCAGGATACTCAAACTCCTCCCCAGACATAACGTTCTGTTCCCCTCACTAGCAACACATACACAATGGAGAACAGAAAAACAACTGTCATCAGACCACCTGCCCATCATCATTACAACACATTCTACACTCTGCCCCAACAGCCTTAGGCACACTTACAGAAATTACAAGAAAGCTGATTGGGAACAGTTCAAAATACAGACTGAGGAACAATTCACCACATTAAACAGCACACCCATCATAAACATCGATACAACACTCAAGACATTTAATCAGATTATCAATAATGCAAACAAATACATACCCAAGGGCAACATTAGGAAATACAACCCAAATTACACTAGAGAAATAGCCCACCTCATAAGGCAACGTAACAACCTCAAATATAACACACAAACACCACACACAGAAGCCATAAAACAGCAGATACAACAGCTCAACACAGAAATAAACAACAAACTCAAAGAAAAACAAACAGAAACATTCAGGGAATTCATAACAACACTAAACCACTCCACAGATACATACAGGCTATACAAGACTATAAACAGCATTACCCACTCTAACAGCGGCATTCACACCTCACACGCGGCTATCTGTCGCAGCCAAAATAATATCCCAACATACACACAACAAGCTAACATTCTAGTTAATCACTACGCAAAGATAAGTCACTTAAACAGAGACAACAACCAGAAACATGCAGACAGACAAACAGCCAGACACAAGAAAACCTACAGACTCGACATGACCATTACACCCTTCAATACAGACCAGACCACCAAGATCATCAAAAACATTAAGAATTCGAAGGCTACTGGACCAGACAGCATATCTAACATACACCTTAAACACTTGGGCCCACAAGGAATATTAGCTCTCACAAATATCAGCACAGATTCATACCAACACTGTATTATTCCTGACATATGGAAACAAGGTAAAATTATTACACTACTCAAACCAAACAAAAATCCAACAGAACCAGCTTCCTATAGACCCATTACTTTACTATGCACACCTTCGAAAGTAACAGAAAGACTAATCTTACAAATCACCAACCCACACATACCACTATCGCCTACTCAACATGGATTCAGACCTCACCACTCAACCACGACATTACTCACTAACCTCACGCAGCACATCATGGATGGCATCAACTCCAGAAGACCAGCTCAACGTACACTATTAGCAACAATAGACATTAGTAAAGCATTTGATGCTATCCCACGCTTCCCTCTCATAAACAAAATACTCAACACAAACATGCACAATAACACCAAAAGGTGGCTGAGCAACTATCTCTCAGGAAGATACTCACCATGGGCGCCCGCAGGTAGGGGCAAGGGGGGGCGCTTGCCTCCCCCTGGAAATGCCAAGAAAATATATTAAATATTTTCTAAGAAAATATTTATATCCTAAACTTGCTGAAAAGTATCCAACTGCCTCCTAAAGGGTGAAATTTTTTATTTGTGTGCATGATAAAAGGTTGCTACCTTTTTATTTGTTCAGAAGTCCCCCCTTAAAATTATCCCGCCAAGTTGGCAGCGCCAACTCAAGCACCTGTCAAAAGCTTTTTGCTTGCTCTGGTCCCTACCTATTAATACATTAAATTTTGCCCCCCCTTGGAAAAAATCCTGCGGGCGCCCATGATACTCACATATCACATTTAATGGCAAGTCATCCAAAAACAAGCTTTTTCCGAACGGGGTCCCTCAAGGCTCTGTTCTCTCACCAACACTCTTCAACTTATACATGCATGACACTCCAACACCCATAGATAACAAGCTTACCTTATCATCATATGCAGATGATATCACTCTAACATCCACCCACAACAACATCGACACCGCTACAAATAACCTACAAACATACATAAACAGTATACAAGACTGGCTCACACACAATAGACTCAAAGTAGCGCCCACAAAATCAACCATCACCTTGCTTACAAGCAACACAAAAGAACACCAGGTAATTCCACAGCTTACACTAAACAACATCAACATTCCACACACTCACAGAACCAAAATACTTGGTGTCACATACAACACATCATTATCTTTTGCAAACCACATTCAGGACATTAAAACCAAATGTACGTCAAGACTTAACACGCTTAGGGTACTAACAGGCACAAACTTTGGACACCAGCAGGAAACAACATCACTCATATACAAACAATATATTCGCTCAGTTATGGACTATGCTAGCCCATGCTGGGCACCCATTATCTCAAACACACACATAAACACCTTACAAACAATACAAAACAACGCACTTCGTATCATTACAGGATGCACTCAAACAACACCAATAGAACACCTGCACACAGAAACAAAAATACTAAAAGTTAGGGAACATTTAGACATGAGGGGAACACAATTCATGGCAGCAGCGACAACTAACCCACAACACCCTTGCCACTACATGTACAATCATGCACCAACACCTCGCACCATTAAGGTAACACCAGAGAGATATTATAACGAAATACTCCATTCCATACCACGCCCCACAGACATCACACAGTACAGAAAACACATACACACACATCTAACCCACAAAGCACTGACACGACTCGGTCCGAATGCGGTCCTAGGTGCGAAGCCGCCACCCATTAACAGGTCAGAGATCAGCCTGAGCAGATCGGATCGAGTTAACTTAGCACGATTCCGATGTGGACATCACCCAAACTTACGGACATATAAACATAGACTAGACAACTCCATAGACGACACCTGCCACCTGTGCCAAGACACACCACAAACAATTGAACACATTATGACGGACTGTACCGCTCTAGCACAACAACGAACACAACACAACATCACTAATGCGCTGAACCTATGGTCCACTCTGGAGAGGGCGATCGGTTACCTGCGTGCCGCCGGCTTGCTCGATCAGGGTGGGCTGATCGGCTAAACAACAACAACTAGTAAAGGCAATGGACAATGTGATAGCGTGGGGTAGACACCCCAGTTAGGTTACTTAGGTTCTAGCAAACAATCAAAAACACTTACCGGTGCGTTGAATTAGGTATTCCTTGAAGCCTACCGTTTTATTCCTGTGTCCCACAAACAGCCTACCTAACTCTCTCTTACATTACCAATTTAGAAGCTATAGACATTTCCCCTAACTATACTTAAGTACGAACAACTTCCTACCCGATTGTCACCTTAGAAACATCACCTAATTATACTCAGCACCAAAGATTAGGTCAGATAGGAAAGAACATGTCTAGGCCAGACCAAAGCAATACAAACAGCCCGTTGGTTCGTTTATGACTTGCTCTTGCCATTCAGCTTAGATTTAGTGATATTTACCCTTTAGTGACTTTTAGACTATATACATATATATACATACACGTCACCTCACTCCTCCCCTACAAGTTTAGTCTGTCAGGGGGATGAGGGACCCTAGACGCGAATCAGGCGAGTTTGTCTAAAACATTTCGTCTAAAATACAATTTGTCTAAATCAATTTGTCTAAAACAATTTGTCTAAAATAGTTTGTCTAAAATCAATTTGTCTAATAACAATTTGTCTAAAATACAATTTGTCTAAAAATAATTTGTCTAAAATACAATTTGTCTAAACAAACAATTTAATATAATATGGCATACAAATTGTTGCCTGATGTACAATGCTATTTATTACTTGCCACGCCCCATCTTAAAAGGTTACCTCTTGTGCGGAATAGTACATCGAAATCAGTTATCCCGGAACCCATAACCCGGTTAGGTTAGGTTAGGTTAGGTTAGGTATATTATGAAATAAAATCAACCCATTTTCAATCTTTTCATCCTCACTCCAAATTTATCAAGCAGACAAATGCATTTCTAGTTATCTTCAGTTATTAGTCAAATTGTATTTTAGACAAATTATTTTTAGACAAACTATTTTAGACAAACTATTTCGATGTACTATTCCGCACAAGAGGTAACCTTTTAAGATGGGGCGTGGCAAGTAATAAATAGCATTGTACATCAGGCAACAATTTGTATGCCATATTATATTAAATTGTTTGTTTAGACAAATTGTATTTTAGACAAATTATTTTTAGACAAATTGTATTTTAGACAAATTGTTATTAGACAAATTGATTTTAGACAAACTATTTTAGACAAATTGTTTTAGACAAATTGATTTAGACAAATTGTATTTTAGACGAATTGTTTTAGACAAGTTCTCCTAGACGCCCCTAGACGACCTGCGGAGCGGGGATGATGTAGTAGGATTAGGTACAACCTGTATAGGCGGGCAAGTTGAACCATTTTCCGGAGGATCAGTTCTCTCTTCCGGAAGACTCTGGTCCTTCTGCACTTCACGTTCCCATATCTGGTCCTGATGGCGTTTAATAGAACGACCATCTTCTAGTTGGCACTTGAAGGAAACAGGGCCCGTTCTCTCCTGCACAGTTGCAGGAACCCATTTTGGTCCAGCCCCATAGTTGCGAATCACAACTGGATCATTAGGTTTCGCTTCTAGAACTCTCCCTCTTTTAGTGTCGTGGTACAACTTCTGTTTTTCCTGATGGCGTAAAACTCGTTGTTGTAACGTTTCGTTTGGACGTAACAAATCGAAAACTGAACGAATTCCCCGGCCAATCAGAAGTTTAGAGGGAGACACCCCCGTCGTGGTGTGTGGTGTTATTCGATATTTAAACAAAAATTTATCCAACACCACTTGCATTTCCTCCCCACGAGAATGACGCAAGGCCGACTTGAAAGTACGGACCATGTTTTCCGCGAGACCGTTAGTAGACGGGTGGAAAACACTAGACCGGACATGTCTAATGCCATTTAGGTGGACGAAGGAACGAAATTCCTCACTGGTAAAACAAGTACCATTGTCGGAAACCAGGACTACGGGTAAACCCCATCGAGCGAAAACTGAACGGAGTAAGCGAATAGTAACACCCGAAGTCGTGGAAGTGGTTGGAAAAATTTCCACCCACTTAGAGTGGGCGTCCACAATGACTAGGAAATAAATATTATTTATAGGACCTGCATAGTCAACATGGATCCTATGCCACGGTATAGTAGGCCATTCCCAAGGATGAAGTGGACTTTTCCTTGGGAGATCTCTGTTCTCTAGGCAGCTTTGACAGGAACGAACCAATGATTCGAGTTCTCCATCTAAACCAGGCCACCAGAAATAAGCTCTCGCCAGCTCTTTCATTTTTGTTGCGCCCATGTGTTCAGCGTGAAGTTCCTTCACTAAATTCGACCTGCCTTTATTTGGAATAATCACTCTGTGGCCCCATAAGAGACAGCCATTTTGAATAGAGAGGCCAGACTGACGCTGATAAAAAGGCTGTAATTCACTCTCAACCTTAGTAGGCCAACCAACTGAGCAGAAATGGATGACCCTAGACAGAATAGGGTCTGATTTTGTCCACTGCTCTATTTGCACTGCAGATACTGGAGTGGATTCCAAAAACTCCACCAAGTGAACCCATTCTGTAGGTATAGGTACACAATCATTTGGATTTTCTAAGGGCAACCTACTTAGCGCATCAGCCGTACCTAGAAGTTTACCTGACCGATGTACTAAGTCAAATTTATAGGCTTGTAGAATCAGTGCCCATCGTTGAATCCTACCTGAGGCCATAACTGGAATATTTTTATGAGGTGAAAATAAACCTAAAAGAGGCTTATGGTCAGTAATTAGTTTAAATTCATGACCCCATAGATAGAAATGAAATTTTTTTACTGCAAATACTAAGGCTAATGCTTCACGTTCCACTTGTGCATATCGTCTTTCCGTCTCGGTTAGTGTTCTAGAAGCAAAACAGATAGGCCTATCTACACCATCAATGTGGTGAGATAACACTGCCCCAATTCCATAAGAACTGCTGTCTGCTGAAACTACGAGAGGAAGTTTAGGATCATAATGCACTAGGAGAGTGGACTTTAGTAGTACGTCCTTGGAAGCCTCAAATGCTTCCTTTTGAGTTTTCTCCCATCTCCACTGTTCCCCAGATCGTAATAGCTTATTTAGGGGTTCAAGGGAAGTCGATGCATTAGGCAAAAATTTCCTATAAAAGTTTAGGAGACCTAAATAAGCTTGTAACTGTGTGATATTTTGTGGAGGTGGTGCCTTTTCTATTGCTTCTAGTTTATCCACCGTTGGATGAATGCCTGAGGCATCTATGCGGAACCCTAAATATGAAACCTCGTTAGTGACCCAAGAACACTTTTCTCTCTTTAGCTTAAGTCCGACATCCCGGAGTCTTTTTAGAACCGTGGTTGATCTAGTTAGGTGTTCTTTTTTAGACGAACCTGAAATGAGGACATCATCTAGAAAGCAAAGTACCCCTGGAATGTGACCTAGAACTTGGTCCATTGTCCTCTGAAAAATACCCGGAGCCGATGCTATTCCATAGCATAGCCTATTGTACTTATATAGGCCTCGGTGCGTATTTATGATAGTTAATTCTTTAGAGTTTTCATCTAAACTTAGTTGAGCATAGGCTTGGGACATATCGAGTTTTGTGAAATATTTACCCCCAGCAAGAGAGCTAAATAATTCATCAGGCTTGGGTATAGGATAGCAATCTAGAAGGACGGCTCTATTTGCTGTTAAACGGTAATCCCCACATAACCGCACGGACTTGTCCGGTTTTAGTACAGGAACTACTGGGGCAGCCCACTTAGCTTGTGTGATTGGTTCAATAATTTTATCTTTTAGCAGCCTGTCAATTTCTAAATCCACCTTCTCCCGCAGTGCATGCGCAATTGAACGAGCCTTACAAAATTTCGGAGTTACATTAGGGTCTACTTCTATGCAGACCTGATGGCCCTTTAGGTTGCCTACTTCAGGCCCAAAAATAGAAGAAAACTCCCTTAACAATGAGTCTATGTCAGATGGATATGAGAGTGTATGCACATCTGCCTGACCCCTTGGCAAGATTTTGTCAATTGGCATTTTCAAAGCATCAATCCAATCACGGCCTAGTAGAGTAGGCCCTTGCTCATCCACCACTAAAAGGGTTAAAGGATGAGACAAAGTTTTCTGGTTGAGTGTAACTGTGACGTATGCTTCTCCACAAATAGGTATTTGTATGTCTCCATATTTTTTTAAAATCGTTTTAGATGCATGTAGTTTAGGTGTGTTTTTGAAAATCTTATCAAAAACTACCTTGGACATGGCCGTCCGGGCAGCACCCGTATCCAATTCTAGAGGAACTGTAATTCCATTTAGGCCTACCTCTACAATATATGGGCCTGTATTTTTCCCACTTTGCTGCTCATAGAATAGGTACTCCACTCCAATGTTCGAAGTATTTCCCTTTTGAGGATTTATACTAGAAATGTTAAAATTAGAATTTTCACCCTTTGTTTTCTTTGAAAAACACACTTTAGCTATGTGGCCTATTTTACTACAGTTTCAGCAAACTGCTTCTTTAAAAGGGCAATCTTTCTTCCAATGGTGTTTTCCACACCCTGTACATGGCTTGGAAGGCTTAGTAGAATTAGTAGGCTTAGTCGTATTCGCCTCATACCTTTTATTTGCCTGTCTAACATCTTTAGCAGCTGCTTCTCTAGCCGTAGCTATTTCTACAGCCTGACTAAAAGTTAGGTCCTGTATGGCTAATAGGGCTCTCTGGGTAGACTCCTCTTTGAGACCCATTACAAACCTATCTCTTAGCATTTCATCTAATTTGTCTCCAAATTTACACGTACGGCTATGGCTTTTTATTCCTGCAACAAACTCTGCAATGCTTTCATTTCCCGTCTGATGCCTTGAATAAAATTTGAAACGTTCATAGATGAGAACTACTCGGGGTTTGTAGTGATCGGTTAGGGCCTGTACCAATTCATTATAGGTGCAAGTTTCCGGTGCTTTAGGAGAAACTAGGTCCATAACTAAACCAAACGTTTTAGGGCCTATTTTAGTTAAAAAGGTAGGTACTTTCTTAGCATCCGGAATGGAATTTGCCTCGAAAAACAACCTCACCCTAGTGGCATAAGCTTCGAAGTCCTCCCCATTGTCTTCGTAGGGGCTTATATGGCCAATCACCGACATGCTAGAGCAAAACCGAATTTGGCCAAATCACGTGAAGTAGGTTAGGTTAGGTTTAAATTTGGTCTAGTTACTCCCCAGTTAGGGCTGAATAGTGAATTTTATTAGAGTTAGGGCTGAGTAGTAATTAGTTTTAGAGTTAGGACTGAGTAGTAATTAGTTTTAGAGTTAGGGCTGAGTAGGAATTAGTTTTAGAGTTAGGGCTGAGTAGGAATTAGTTTTAGAGTTAGGGCTGAGTAGGAATTAGTTTTAGAGTTAGGGCTGAGTAGGAATTAGTTTTAGAGTTAGGGCGGCGGGACCTACGCTATAGTACGGTAGCTTACCCACACAAACAAACCAAATCGGACGACCCACTAGGCTACATCCAATTTTCCAAACAACCACTTGAACCCAATAAGCCAAATTAACCCAATGAGCCAAATTTAACCCCAATGAACAAAATTTAACCAAATGAGCCAAATCCCATCCTCGTCGCCAAATGTGATAGCGTGGGGTAGACACCCCAGTTAGGTTACTTAGGTTCTAGCAAACAATCAAAAACACTTACCGGTGCGTTGAATTAGGTATTCCTTGAAGCCTACCGTTTTATTCCTGTGTCCCACAAACAGCCTACCTAACTCTCTCTTACATTACCAATTTAGAAGCTATAGACATTTCCCCTAACTATACTTAAGTACGAACAACTTCCTACCCGATTGTCACCTTAGAAACATCACCTAATTATACTCAGCACCAAAGATTAGGTCAGATAGGAAAGAACATGTCTAGGCCAGACCAAAGCAATACGAACAGCCCGTTGGTTCGTTTATGACTTGCTCTTGCCATTCAGCTTAGATTTAGTGATATTTACCCTTTAGTGACTTTTAGACTATATACATATATATATATACATACACGTCACCTCAGACAAGAATCTTCCTTCATTCAAATACCTGCTTGGAAAGTTCCCCAAACTGAGTGAGGCAAAGATTAAAGAAGGTGTGTTTGTAGGTTCACTGATTCATCAGCTCTTACTTGACAATGATTTTGAAATGACAATGAATGAGGTACAACTGGCAGCTTGGCATTCTTTTATAGAAAATCTGCAGTGGTTTCCTTGGCAAACACAGGGACGTCAATTACAAGGCACTGGTGGAAGAGCTCCTACAGAACTACCAACGGCTTGGCTGCAATATGTCACTTAAAATGCATTTTCTTCATTCGTATTTATCATTCTTTCCTGGCAATCTTTCTGATGTGAGTGATGAGCATGGTGAACGGTTTCACCACGATGTCGCAACCATGGAAAAGCGATATAAAGGCAAATGGAGTTCTACCATGCTTGCCGATTTCTGCTGGATGTTGTAACGGGATCACTCAGCTAAATCCTACAAACGTCAGAGCCAGGCAAAACATTTTTAAGGTAAATGTTTGTATTTTGTCTAAATGGTAAATGTATGGTAAATTGTTGCGTAAATGTAGTGCTTTGTATGTGGTTTTTATCATTAGGGCCTAATGCATAGATAGATCTCAATTTCATGATGCCAAAAATTAGAAAAGCATTGAATTAACTGAATATTATGTGTATATATTTTACACAAAACTGAGATGTGATACGCGAAAACGGTTTTCATTTTCGTAATCAGCGTGTTCGATTTCATAAATATGACATAAAATGGTTCATGTATATTTTTGAAACTTAAATTTTGTTGTTCAGTGTAATTTACTGTAACTTTCTATTTGTTTTCAGCCTGTTTCGCAACAAAGTGTCTTTTGATTCTTGTTGCTCAGTTAAATTGGACGTCAACTGCCACTGACTCTCAAGTACTTTCTTGAAACCCTGAGCTATATAACTAAATTTTGCCATACCAATAATTAATTATCCAAACGTAGTCGAGGATATTGCTGACCATACTGGTTACCAGTGCTTCAGAAGAATGCTCATTCTCAAAACTGAAGCTCATAAAAAGTCCCTTACTTCTACAGTGTCTCAGGATCAGCTGTCAAATCTGGTTATTATCTTTACTGAAAAAAATAGGGAGAAAACTAAGTTATGTGGACAATACTGACGATTTGGGGTCCTGAAAAAGTAAAAAAATGTGGAAGGGAAATGCCGATGCAGAAATGTAGAAGAAAGACCAAAAAGGTTGAAGAAAAAGTTGGAAAAGGGGGTATTAGGCTACTGATTATTTTCTGTCGCTACTGATTATGGTGCTTTAATTTTTTGTTACTCAAAATTGATGTTTGCGTTTGATTGGTCTGCCCAAAGACAGGAGTCTCCACATGAGGTTTCGCAGCCCCCTCTCCAAACATGCATAGCGAAGACCCTGCTGATATATACTGTGTATAATATATATATATATATATATATATATATATGGTCCCCTGAGATTTTTTCAGGATACACACAGACCGTGCATGAAACAAGGAACTCTTCTGGGAAAATTAAATCCACTATAGTCCGAATAAGTTTGCCTTTGATTGGTCTGCCCAATGACAGGAGTGTGTGTGTGTGTGTGTGTGTGTGTGTGTGTGTGTGTGTGTGTGTGTGTGGTAAACGTTAAGTTTTGAGGAGGCCAGATATGGACAAGTCAAAGTTTGTTACAAAATTTGAATAACTGAATAATCCTGATTGGCCAAAATTGCTCACTTAGGAAAAAACTAAAATTTCCTCAAATTTTCAGTTTGTTGAAAACCAACTCTTTTTTAAACTTCCCATTCTCTTCCTCATTGAAACTCAGGTGTTTGAGACGACTGACAGTACCCCTTTTCTGTAACCACCTACTTCCTCTATACTCAATTCATTCCAAAGGTGGATGTTGCGTATATGTAAGCAATGGCCTTACTTGTTTATATAAAACCAAAACTTGAATTTTCCGAATTCTACACCCTCCAGCTACGGCTCATATGCCAGTTTCAAATTAAATACATCTGCGCTGTCTACCGTTTTCCTTGTGAAAAAACTATATAGGGCTATGGGTTGATTGCCTGATACCCTCATCCGTTGGAAATTTCCAGCAGACTTCAGTGGAGAGTTACCGACAAAAGCCCTATGTGTTTTCGTTAGAGAGTTATGTATGTGTAGGTTTTCAAAGGACCTCTTTGTTTATTTAGTTGTTTTCGGTAATTCTAGCCTCAGGATTTTAGATGCCTATATGTGAACGAAAGAAATTTTTCCCACCTTATTTTCGTTGGGCCTTAGTTTGATTCAATGTAGGGCATGACGGTCTTCTTCGATGTAGAGCCGTTACGATGGAGCCTACACTGCCTGTTGACACTTTGTTACTATATAGGCAGTCACTAATTAAATCCCTGAAGGAATAGGCCTATCCTTCTTATAGTTATTAGGTTTTATATTATAAGAAATTCACTCAAAATTTTAGGGAAGACAAAAGCACATCTTCCCTGTTTAAAGCGTTCGCTGTAACATAAAGAGCTCCGAGCCAGTGACGCTACAATATATCTTCGTATTTTAGTATAAATTGCTGATTTGGCAGAGGTTGTTGACCCTTGCCTTGATGTAATTTTTCATGAGTCAGCAGTGGAAAAGTTTGAACACGAGATCATAATTTGGTTTCTGTTGTTATGCAGGCCCGAAACCTACATATGGGTTCTATGTATGTATGGCAATCATTTCATTCCCATTAGGCTATGTCGCCAATCCCGAGGCAATTTTGTATAGATATTTAATTCAATTAATTAATAATTTATATTTAATTATGAAGTAAAGGTATCACATTCGATACCATGTTGTAAGCGCGTATAGTTTTTTCATATACTTGGGGGGGCCGGAGAAAAATTTATGTTATAGATCAAATTTTTTGATAAACTGTGTAAAAACATGTAAAATGGATTGAAAAGAATGAAATAGGAATTTAAGAAGAGAAAGGTTACTCAAGACCTATTTAAATATAAAAGTTCAAGAGGCTAACTTCTCAAGTTTAGTTAAAGTTATGTCAATCAGTTTGACTCCCCTTAGAATTAAAGTAAAGTTATTAAGCATTTTAACTTTGCTCATTATCTGTGTAAATTTTATGTCACCAGGTTTTAAATGCTAGTTTACTGATGTGGTTTTGTAGTTTTGTCATGTTTTGTTTTGTTAACGATTTATGTTTTGAAGTGACTTCTACGTTGGTGAGTTAATTGAAATGTACTGTACTTCCATGTTGTGTTGTTTGGTTAAAAAAGTTTGTACTGTATTCAAACCTCCTACCACTTCGGACTAGTCAATACCCGTAGTTTTAGTGGAGTAAATGCTACTCCTCCACAGGTAGATCTGGAGGGCTTGTGGCTTTGAATCCTGTACTGTTTTTGTGTTGTTTGGCCTATGGCCAAGGGAGGCCACAAGTCCCTTGCTGTTTGGTCTCTGGCCAAGGGAGGCCACAAGACCCCTGTTGTTTGGTCTCTGGCCAAGGGAGGCCACAAGACCCCTGTTGTTTGGTCTCTGGCCAAGGGAGGCCGCAAGACCACTGTTGTTTGGTCTCTGGCCAAGGGAGGCCACAAGACCCCTGTTGTTTGGGTTGGGCTATGGCCAAGGGAGGCCATCAGCCCTTTGTTAAGTAGGTTGGGCTATGGCCAAGGAAGGCCATCAGCCCCTTGTTGAATAGGTTGGGCTATGGCCAAGAGAGGCCATCAGCCCCTTGTTGAGCAGGTTGGACTATGGCCAAGTGAGGCCATCAACCCGTTTGATGAATTTGCTGGGCTATGGCCAAGGTAGGCCATCAACCCCTTGAAATAGTAGTTTGGGCAATGGCCAAAGTAGCCATAAAACCCTTTAGAGTAGAATAGTTGGTTTGTATGTGTCACTGTCTAACCATATAATTTTTGGCACAAATTATGTGCACAGAATTAGAGCGCAGCAATAAAAGCTTTTACTCTCCGATCCTTGGTTATGTTTATACAGGTTGTTGTGTTTGACACATGGAAAGAGTACAGTGTGTGTGTGTGTGTGTGTGTGTGTGTGTGTGTGTGTGTTGCATTCCTCCGAATCCAGTTGGTCTTCAAAACTTGGATTCACCACTCCAGTGAAGTCAATACCCGTAGTTATGAATGAGTAAATGTTGTGTATCCTACAGGTAGGTCTGGAAGGTTTGGGGTTTTGAAGGAATCCAATCTTTTGTTGTAGGGTTTTATTTTTGAGTTTTGTGTTTGGTTAACCAATTTGGCTGAGTAAATATCCTCAAATGTTACATTTGAGACCCTTATATCAAGCCTTGTCTGTTTTATGCCTATATGTGAAATAGGACTTAGAATAGGTCGTGCCTATACGTCAAATAGGACTTAGAATAGGTCGCGTCTATACGTCAAATAGGACTTAGAATAGGTTGGCCTATATGTTAAATAGAACTTAAAATAGGTTGTGCCTATATGTCAAATAGGACTTGGAATAGGTTGCGCCTATATGTCAAATAGGACTTGGAATAGGTTGCGCCTATATGTCAAATAGGACTTGGAATAGGTTGCGCCTATATGTCAAATAGGACTTGGAATGTGTTAGGCCTATATGTCAAATAGGACTTGGAAGGTGTTAGGCCTATATGTCAAATAGAACTTGGAATGTGTTAGGCCTATATGTCAAATAGGGCTTAGAATGTGTTACGCCTCTATGTCAAATAAGACTTAGAATGTGTTACGCCTATATGTCAAATAGGACTTGGAATAGGCTGCGCCTATATGTCAAATAGGACTTGGAATAAGCTGCGCCTATATGTCAAATATGACTTGGAATAGTCTGCGCCTATATGTTAAAAAGGACTTGGAATAGGTTGTGCCTATATGTTAAATAGGACTTGGAATAGGTTGTGCCTTATGTCAAATAGGACTTGAAATAGGATTACGAATAGGTGTTAGGTGGGTGTAGGTTTAATTTTATGATGTTACAGTTCTGAGTTGAATGTTACAGTTCTGAGTTTAATTTTGCGATGTTAATGAGTCTTATGAGTAAGTTAAATTGCTGAAATAAATTTTATAACCTACACCACAGGTTGAATTATAAATTTAGTGTTTTTAGTTAAGATAGGCCTTGAGTGTAAAGAGTAGGGCCTACTTTGTGAGGTAGGCTTCTTGTATATTTAATTGCAAATTGTAGTGTTTGAAGTAGGCCTTTATAGTGTATGAGTATGTTAGGCCCATTAGTTATGGTAAAGTGATTTGGGCCTACTAAAGAGGCTTATGTTGAAATTGGTTTTTTTATAGGACCTAAAATGAGTTAAGCCTATTAAATCAACAAGGTTTTGTTTTGAGTTAAAGAGTAGGACCTATTAAATAGGTATGGAAAACTGATGAGTGGGTAGTTGGGAGGTAACGAAAATGGTTCACTGAGTAGGTAGGTAGTTAATCTAACAATTATTAAATTCCTTTTATGTCAATAACTGGGTGAATAAAACCAATTGGTTGCTCACCAGAGTTATTCTCCACACTAGTATTTACATACTGTGTGACAAGAGCGTGCTCGGTAATAGATATACATTACCGATCAACCAACCGAAAAAAAACCAAGACCACGCTGGTGGAAAAAGCCCCGAAAAAAGGAAGACAAGGGAGAACGAAAACGAGGAACGGGGCGAGAAGACGGAACGAGAGAAGGGGAGAAGAACAGACACCGAAAAAAGATCCCCACCTGCAAGTACGCTCTCGACAATTATACAGGAAGGAGAAAAGAGACTCTCTAATAACTAGCAGTAAGTGACTAATTGTGTTTTTAACCCAGTTAGAATTAAATGCATTAAATTAAGCTCGGTCAGACAAATTAGGCCTACATTGTGGCCTAAGACCTAGCATTAACTCATAGCTTAACAAAGGTGAAGCTAGATTGCCCTAACCTAATTTGGTGAGGAATCCTACTGTGGACCTCAATTTATCTGCCCGCTCTGGACCATTTCCGGAATCTCTAGGCTGACCCCTACAAGGCTAGACTTAATCTACTCTATAGTTAGACTGGAGATATAAGGGGTGGGTTAATTGTGGACCAATTCATACAGAGCATTTTTCACATTGGTGGTCCGTGTGTGGGGAATTTACAAACCTTAACCTTACTTAACAAAAATTGCAGAATTAGGCTAAATGGTCTAGCCTAAGCCTAACCTAATCAAGCCTAATTAGGTCTACAACCTAGGGCCTAACTAGGAAACATTTACATTTAAGGAGTCTCATTCTCTAATAAGCTTAGACCTGAGTGACACATAAGTACTTGGGGGGGATTAAACCAAATTTAAAACTTGACTGTTTTGTCTGTGCTCTCTCTTCTCTGGTAATTTCTTCTTGTCCTCTATTTCATTACGATCCCCAGTTAAACAATTTTGACTTAAACATGGACAGTGAGGAATTAAAAAAGTTAAAAAAGAAAAGGGGGGGAAAGTTGGGTGCTGTTACAAAAGCCGTGAACACTTTTAACAATATTACACAACCAGGTAAGGAAGATTTAGAGTGCGTAATTCTTAAATTGGAAAAGAAAAAGAAGGAAATAATAGCCATTGATGAGAGTATTTCAGAGTTAGTTGAATCCGAAATGGCTGAAGAACAACTGATAGACCTTTACGCTGATAATGATGTTCAGGTAATCTCAATTGAACAGCAAATAAGGAGACTACATTCTCGTTTGACTGACTTAACACCACATAAACCTACTTCTGATTTTAATCAAAGTAGAGCTAACTTTCAACCAAATTTAAGTGGCATGCCAAATCCTGAGTCACAAGAATTTAGGGCTACTTTACCCACTTTGCTAGTACCAACATTTGAAGGGGACACGGTACAATTTCCATCTTTCATTGAAAAATTTGAGAGTTTAATAGGTAATAAACCTTATATTTCAACTGTTGATAAGTTTAGCTACTTAACTAGTTTCCTTAAAGGCCCAGCCTATAACCTGATAGCCTATTTACCAGCCGTAGGGAATTCATATGAAGTAGCTATTGATCTCTTAAAACGTAATTACATTAATAAAGATGAGATTGTATTTGAATTATCTCAACAAATTATTGATTTTGCACCCATAAAAGATAACCATAGTGATATGGAAATTTTTTATTCAAAATTAGAAGCTATTATAGGACAACTGGTTAGCAATGAGATAGATGTTAAAGCTTCATCTTGGATTATACAAGGCATAATTCTTAGGTGCCTTCCTTTGAGGGTTAAAGCTGTTTTAGTTCTAAAGACGGGAGAAAATTATCCTACTCTTGAAAATATCAGAAAACACTTTCCAACTCTCCTAACTAATTACAAACTGAGAAATATTGCAACACAAAATAAGACCCAGACTATGGATAAACCAAAGACTGTCCCCAGAGACCAACTAGCTACAGCCAAACAGACAAAACTTGATACTGTAGAATCAAATGTGACCAACTGTAATACACGAACACCCACATTACAGAACTTTAATGTAACTGCTGCCTCAACTTACACACTATATTGCAAATTTTGTGCAAGTGATGAACACAGTAGTACTGGGTGTGACAAATATTCAGACTTTAACTCAAGAGCTAAAAGATGTGAACAGTTGAACCTATGTAAAAAGTGTACTGGCCAGTAGGGCGGATCGAAAATGAGGTTTTTAAACTTTGTTTCGAAATTCAAATATGGCTAGTGCGGAAAATATGTGGGTGCTATAGATAATGACTGTGCATAAATATTAGTCCTGCGAAATTATATCTTCAGGTCCCACAAAGCCGTCGAAAAAAGTGAAATATAATGATTTTCTTATATTCTGCATTAGTACAATAACTGAAACTTACTTGTTATTATTATATATTAAGTGTTCCAATTACCAAAATAGTTACTGAATTACGCAGCTCTTAGTTTATTTAGATCAATGTTCTTTTGATTAATGATCTAAATAATCCAGAACTCACCACGAGGAGGTGGCTGCGTGTCGAGCTCCACCCATGCCCTCCCAACCACCCATCCTTGCGCATGTTTTTTTCTATTAACGTTTTATTTAAACTTTATATTCAGCTTTACTTTCGAATGATGGCATTTTTTTACGTGACTGAAGTGTTGATCTTATGAAGCCATCTCGCGCGTTCAATCCAAATACTTTTGATGATGCTTCAGTCACTAATTTTACCATTCTTTCTACTACTTGTGTATGACAAGGGAATTTCTCGAATGGAGGGGTACTCTTGTTTTCTATGAATTCTTCAATCTCATTTTCTGTCAGGTGTCTTGTCACAGGTAGTTCAGTGACAATGCATTTTTGCCAATTAATTAAATCAGTATAATCAGTAGCTTCAAATTGAATAACAGGTACTGTGAAACGCCTCACAACTTTTTCCTTGTTTGTTTGCCTTGCTTTCTTTATTCGCCTCCACGCTAATTCTCTTATGGCGCTGCGGTCATCATGAATCATTGATGCTAGAATATTTTCTGGATTTGCAAAAAATGCATTTCTTTGTATGACAGGGTTTACAATATCCTTTACTTCGTCATTCAGTGTTCTTGTTAGTTCAATAGTTTTGAAAACATGTTTTGAGCCTTTGACAAAAGACGTACTTTGCTTAATAGAAAACCACATTGGGATGTAGACCTTCATTATAAAAGAAGCAATGTTCATGAGGTTCTCAGATGGACTTACAGTTGAAACGTATAGACGAAGCAAACGATTTGCTGTAGTCAGCCATCGTGAATGTGCCATTTTGCCTGGACTACGATGAGCAAGATCTGGAGAGCAATATCCCTTTGTTATGGCCTGATGAATATCAATTAGATATTTTTGGTCGGTGCTAAGATCTTCACAGTCTACAGTTGGTTCCTCAGCATCAATCCTTTCAAACTCGACAATAGGAAGACTCTCACAGTTCTCTAATTCCCTGCCAATAGGACCGGTGAATCCGCGGGGGCCAGATGTTTTTCCATCCAGCTTTGCAACTAAATGGCGTAATGGCAATTCATTGGCATGGAGCTGGCACACTAAATGTTGAACTGGCTTCTTCAGCTTCAATTCTATAAGCCTTATAACGCCTCCCTTTTCTCCAGTGTTGACTGCTGCACCATCGCATCCAATGGCAACAAGGTTTTCCAGGTTCATGTCATTATTTCCAATATACTCAAACATTCCTTTACATATTTCTTCAGCTGATCCAGAATTCACAGAATAATGGCCCAAATAATCTGAACCAGGTTCTCTCACTAAAGTGATATGTTCTTCTGTTACCTTCTTCTGATATACTTTGGACTCTTTTTTTTCTTGGAAGAGTGTAGAATCTTTTCGACCATCAAAATAGATTCCTCTGATTGGGACCTGATTTTGATCTTTCATAATTTCTGATCTCTTCTTTTGTCTTTCTCTTCTGATTTTACTCCTATCCACTACTTCAGATGTATTGTCAATAGAAACTTCTCCAATATCTTGCAATACTGCACTAACAATGAATGCTGCAGCTCGATCTGAAACTGCAGTCCTGTCACAAGCAGTAGCCACTGAAGGTAGATTTGTAGTTTTCCTTTCTTGAATAATTGTTCTTCAGGTTGTTCGAGCTTTCTCTTCGAGCTAACTGGCTCTGGAAATGTATCGTCTGATATTTCGCCAGATTCACTTTCACTATTTGATGTCGATGATGATAATTCAACATTTGTATCCTGCAATTTCTCCTGTGAAGATTCTTTGGTGAGCCTCACAGCTTCTTTTTGCTTTCTTAGCAACGTAGATGCTTTTTTCTTTGAGAGTGTAATATCTACTCTATCAATAAACAGTTTTCTTTCACTCCTTTGATCTAAGAGGAACGTCACTTCTTCCTTTGGAACCGTTTTTTCTTTGGGACAAGAACATTGTGTTAGTACTTTGCACTTGCACGCTGCAATGTCAAAAAGTTTCGTGTGTGCTTCTTTTTTGAACATATCAATCTTTGCTTTGTAAGCTTCAGAATTTTTTCTGCTTTGGTATGGCTTCATAATGACACGATACTTTTCGTGGTAGCTTCTGAACATTGTTTCAATTCGCCTGTCTGACAGAATTGGGACGGAAGCACTTTCCCAAATTGTTTTCAATTTATCAACAACTTGTTCTAATATTTGAGATATTGAAGGATCTTTATTAGTATTCTGTTTCAAAACGTTTCTTACAAACAAGTAATATTTAAAAACTCCTTCGTATGTAGGAAGATTCCTGTGCCACAAATCTTCCCCCATACCAAACATGGGGCACTCCGTTGAGGCCCTGGTTGATTTTGCACAAACTCGAGACATTTTGAAAGTATACAAATCTGAAAAAGAAAGAGCTAATATCAATTATACGTTAATTTCAGTTATAGTACATGGCAAACTTAGGGCAACACAATACAGAAATGCAAAATATATAAGAAATATAGTTTAGACTATCTGAGTAACGCCAACAACAGAACACCCACCTGCTACGAGAGCGACAGCTACACTGAACCGAGGTACTCACGTGACAGCTGAGTGAGCTGACTATAGAAAACTGTTTTTAGAGAATAGAAACTTTTTTTAAAGGTTGACTGAGCTATTTTTATACAAGTGTGAATAAATTCTTGTCTATTGTGCATCGTGGACTCTTCTGTAATTATTGGTAAAAATCTGCTTTTTTCAATTTTTTTCAATATTGAAGGTCATTGTGGCACCTGAAGATATTAATGTTATGATTTTAAATTTATACCAGCTTATTTCCTCACTACTCCACACATTTTCCACACTAGCCAATTTGAAAATTCGAAAAATGAGTTTTTCACTCCGCCCTACTGGCCAGGGACATTATAAGAAAGACTGTAAATCTAGGTTAAGATTCAAGTGTAAGTTTTGTAAAAGTTTACGACATGTCTCATCAATGTGTGATTCACCAAAGTGTCCAAACAATAGTACTCAAACTCAAAAGATACCTCCACCAAACAAAGGTAATCAAGAAAATGCCACTTTCATGGGACATTCTGTTTGTTCAAACAACGTAACGAGAAACACTGAGATTCTTTTACCAACTATTACTTTGGACTTAGTGAATAGTGAGGGTAGCACCACTCCAGTGAGATGTCTTATAGACTGTTGTTCTCAACAAACATTTGTTTCGCAAAATGTAGTTAATAAATTGGGTTTGGCACCAAACCCGAATGAACAAAAACTCAATATTGCATCCTTTGTTAAGGATAACTCGGACAAAAATAGCTATAAGACAATTGACCTGGAACTACATTTAGAAAATAAATTAGAGAAAATTGAAGCAGTTATTATTTCTAAAGTAGGACAAAACAAACTGGTTATACCCAAACTAGAACAAACCATAAATCATTTGGGAAAACACTACAAAATGGCTGATAGACATATCACAAACAACACAGTAGCTAACATTGAAATGTTAATAGGGGCAGATTATATTAATCTTATTCATAAGGGCATAGTAAAGATAGGTAATGGTATAGCTTATCAGACTATATCAGGGATAGCCCCTTTGGGTGACCTATCCAAATACAACCTAGACCTAAACCAAAATAGTTCATGACTAACAAATACTATGTGCCTCAACTCAGTCCTACATAATACCTGTAAGAATAGCAATACTTTGAATAATATTATATCAACTGAGAACATTAATTCATCACTATCAAATGAAACTTTGGATGAGGCAATTCAAACTTTATGGTTGCTAGAATCTATGGGTATACATGACACAAATCAAACTTCAGAAGATCAGTTAATGGTAGAAAGATTTGAAGACACCATTCAGTGCAAAGACAATAGTTATTTTGTTGTTACCTTGGAAAATAAATTGTCCAACTTTGAGAGATAATCTCAAAGTAGCTAAAGGACATTTATATAAAGTAATGAAAAAACTCAAACAAGATAATAATATTCAGATGTACAGTGATGTCTTCAAAGAACAGCTACAGAAAGGCTTCATTGAAGAAGTAACAAATAACCCTTTTAAAAAAGATGGTTGTCATTATTTAACCCATAGGGGGGTTTATCGACAAGATGCCCCAACAACAAAACTCAGAGTAGTATATAACTGTAGCCTAAAAGACAGTGATAAACACAGTTTGAATGATTGTCTGATTGAGGGTCCTAATCTCATTTCTGACCTTGTGAAGATCTTACTGAGGTTCAGGTTAGATAAATATGCCGTACAAAGTGACATTTCAAAGGCATTTTTGAGAATAAATCTAAAAAATGAATATGATAAGAACCAACTTAGGTTCTTATGGTTCAGGGATCCATTTGATTTAAATAAAGGGTTCATAACCTATAGATTTAATGTTGTGTTGTTTGGAGCCAATTGCTCACCTAGCCTATTAGCATTGACAATTAGACATCATTTGAACCAGTTTAATAACTCTTTAACATTGAACTTCCTTAAGGAACATTTTTACGTAGACAATCTAATAGGCTCAACAACAACAAAATCTGAATTATCTGAAGTCTATGAACACTCTCAAAACATTATGCAACAAGGTAACTTTGAACTTAGAGAATGGATTTCAAATGATGAGGATTTAAACAAAAGGATTTTAAAGGATAATAATGGTCTTACTGAGCCATCAGACAGAGTTAAAACTTTAGGTATGAACTGGTATTTGGATGCAACTTCTAACAGTCATGATTCAATCTGTACTAAAGGTTTTAAACTTGATGAGGAAGCAAATACTAAAAGACAAATATTATCAGAGGCTTCCAAAATTTTTGATCCCATGGGTCTATTCCTGCCTTCAACAATAAAATCAAAGATTCTCCTCCAAGAAGTTTGGAGGACAAATGTTGGGTGGGATGATCCAATAGCAAATGAAGATCAAAAATCTTGGAAGAAGTTAGCTGCTGATTTAACAAAAGTGCAGAACATTAAAATTCAAAGGTGCTGTGGGTTTAGGGATAAGCCCCAGAGACTTCATGTGTTTGCTGATGCAAGCACACAAGCTTATGGGTGCTGTGCGTATCTTGTAAGTCCTACAGAAAGTCATCTAATTTATGCAAAAGGGAAAGTTGCACCTCTCAAACCTACCCGAACCATACCTCAATTGGAACTATTGGCTGCTGCATTAGCCATTAAAACCATTTCATTGCTTAAGGATGCTTACCATGATGTGAACATAACTGATATCCACATCTGGCTTGACAGTCAGATTTGTCTTGCCTGGATACGGAATGATAGCATTAATAGTAAGAATATCTTTGTAAGAAATAGGCTAAAAGAAATAGCTGAAGCTAATGAAAGCCTACAAGTAAACTTTCACTATGTTCCAACTAAACAAAATCCAGCAGACTTTCTGACCAGAGGTTTATCCTACAAGTTGTTGAAGTCAAACAAAACTTGGTTCATGGGACCTAAGTGGCTCTGTAATACAGACCAATGGCCTGTGGAACAAGTTAACTTGACATTAAATTTAATCTTTTCAAATGAAAAGGTTGAACCAATCACTAATAATGAACAGTATTCTGATTTCAGCAAACTTGTCAGGGTCACAGCCTACTGTTTGAGGTTTGCTCACAACTGTTTAACTACAATAAACAAACAGCTAAATAAAAACAATCATAATTATACAGAAGTTGCAACCAAGTACTGGATAGGGCATGCACAACAAAAGGAGTACAATAAAGAGTTAGAATTCTTGACTAATGGGAAACAAACAAAAGAACCTGTACCATCAGTAGTTGTGGATCTAAATTTGTTCAGAGATGAGGAAGGCCTTCTAAGGTGTA
Organism: Bathynomus jamesi; assembly: GCA_023014485.1. Taxonomy (NCBI): domain Eukaryota; kingdom Metazoa; phylum Arthropoda; class Malacostraca; order Isopoda; family Cirolanidae; genus Bathynomus; species Bathynomus jamesi. The sequence goes on from JAJOZX010001999.1 coordinate 695,153, forward strand.
AAGGGAGATTAGACAAATCAAAACTGTCATACAAAAGCAAACATCCAATCCTTTTACCTAGATTTAGCTATTTGACCACATTAATCATCAGACAAACACACAATGATGTACATCATATGGGGGTACCACAGACACTAACTACATTAAGAAAAACTTATTGGATACCCAAGGGAAGGATCACTGTTAAAACAGTCCTGAGTGAGTGTGTCACATGTAGACGTATTCATGCTAGGCCCTATAGGAAACCAAATCCTCCTGCTTTGCCAGAGGAGAGAGTTACTTTCAACAGACCCTTTGAGACTGTAGGCATTGACTATACAGGAGCATTGACTGTAGGGGTGGTTGACACTGAACAAAAATGTACATTGTACTGTTTACATGTGCTGGCTCACGAGCTGTTTATCTGGATGTTGTGGAGGACCTTACAGCAGAATCTTTTGTTGCTGTCTTTAAGAGATTCTGTGCACGACATTCAGTACCCAAGACAGTTTGGACCGACAATGCTACATATTTCAAGGCTGGTGAACAAGTCATCAACGACTTGTTAAGCAACGAACTCACACAATTATATATACAAAATTCAAACATAAAGTGGAAGTATATTCCAGTTGCCTCTCCTTGGTATGGTTCTATCTGGGAGAGGAATATACAAACAGTAAAGAATTGCTTGAAGAAAGCAATTGGTAAAAAAACAGATACACTTATTTGAGTTGCTCACTCTCCTGGCTGAGATTGAGAACATCATCAACAATAGACCACTCACTTATGTGAGTGACAACATTAATGACCCGGAACCATTAACTCCAAATCATTTGATTCGGGGAGAACAAGTTAGTCTCCTGCCGGACTACAATATAGACTCTTCAGAAGACCCAAACTGGACTCAACGACACGATGAACTCCAGACTAAGTTACAACACTTAACTAGAGTTAAAGCTCATTTTATTAAACAGTGGAAAACTGAGTACTTGATGGGTCTAAGGGAGAGACATAAACAAATGACTAAGAAAGATTGGTCTGACACAATTAAGGTAGGGGACCTTGTTCTCATACATGACAGTACTCCAAGACAATACTGGCCTCTGGCTAGAGTTTTAGAACTCAGACCAGGGGCAGACGGGGTAACAAGAGTGGTCAAATTAAGGACTTCAACGGGTGACACAACAAGAGACATTTCTCTTTTGTACCCTTTAGAGTCTGGACCCAAAACAATGGACTTTGAAGAACCTTCTCCACTGACAGTAACAACTGGAGACACTGAACTTCCAGTAACTATTCCTTTGACAGTAGGAGTGGTAACGCATCCTACTACAACATTGACAGACACAAGACCTCAGCGACAAACAGCATTAAAGGCGCAACTAGTTTTACAACAAAAAATAGATGCTGGGGAATTGTAATTTTATCTTCTAACTTTCACTTTTTCTTTTCTTATGGTAAAGACCATAGACAGTTTCATCCTATGGATGTATATTTTCTCTTCTAATTAAATGCTACATCTTCTCCATGAGAAGGTGAGGATAGGCACTGTTAATCAGATTAACAGGCATTTACAGTCAAATAGTTAGCTAGTCTACACTCAGACATAAAAATTGGTGACAATGACACCAAAATTTTTATCTCCCGGGGCCCCCAGTATATGGAAAACTGATGAGTGGGTAGTTGGGAGGTAACGAAAATGGTTCACTGAGTAGGTAGGTAGTTAATCTAACAATTATTAAATTCCTTTTATGTCAATAACTGGGTGAATGAAACCAATTGGTTGCTCACCAGAGTTATTCTCCACACTAGTATTTACATACTGTGTGACAAGAGCGTGCTCGGTAATAGATATACATTACCGATCAACCAACCGAAAAAAAACCAAGACCACGCTGGTGGAAAAAGCCCCGAAAAAAGGAAGACAAGGGAGAACGAAAACGAGGAACCGGGCGAGAAGACGGAACGAGAGAAGGGGAGAAGAACAGACACCGAAAAAAGATCCCCACCAGCAAGTACGCTCTCGACAATTATACAGGAAGGAGAAAAGAGACTCTCTAATAACTAGCAGTAAGTGACTAATTGTGTTTTTAACCCAGTTAGAATTAAATGCATTAAATTAAGCTCGGTCAGACAAATTAGGCCTACATTGTGGCCTAAGACCTAACATTAACTCATAGCTTAACAAAGGTGAAGGTAGATTGCCCTAACCTAATTTGGTGAGGAATCCTACTGTGGACCTCAATTTATCTGCCCGCTCTGGACCATTTCCGGAATCTCTAGGCTGACCCCTACAAGGCTAGACTTAATCTACTCTATAGTTAGACTGGAGATATAAGGGGTGGGTTAATTGTGGACCAATTCATACAGAGCATTTTTCACATAGGCTTAATGTTGTGGGCCTATTTTATAGGACCTAAAATGAGTTATGCCTGTTAAATGAACAAGCCTTTGTTTTCGGTTAGTGTAAAGGTAAAGGGATCGGTTCCCCAGTTACATAGGCCACCATATGAAAAAACTATAGTGGGGTTATGGTTGAAATTGGGGTTAGGCCTAATGAACTAAGCCTAGCCACTGTGTGTGTCAGTGTAAATTTTAGAGGGGTCAGTTCCCCATATACGGGCCACCATGTGAAAAAACTATATAGGGCTATGGGTTGATTGCCTGATACCCTCATCCGTTGGAAATTTCCAGCAGACTTCAGTGGAGAGTTACCGACAAAAGCCCTATGTTTTTTCGTTAGAGAGTTATGTATGTGTAGGTTTTCAAAGGACCTCTTTGTTTATTTAATTGTTTTCAATAATTCTAGCCTCAGGATTTTAGATGCCTATATGTGAACGAAAGAAATTTTTCCCACCTTATTTTCGCTGGGCCTTAGTTTGATTCAATGTAGGGCGTGACGGTCTTCTTCGATGTAGAGCCGTTACGATGGAGCCTACACTGCCTGTTGACACTTTGTTACTAATATAGGCAGTCACTAATTAAACCCCTGAAGGAATAGGCCTATCCTTTTATAGTTATTAGGTTTTATATTATAAGAAATTCACTCAGAACTTTAGGGAAGACAAAAGCACATCTTCTCTGTTTAAAGCGTTCGCTGTAACATAGAGAGCTCCGAGCCAGCGCCGCTATAATATATCTTCGTATTTTAGTATAAATTGCTGATTTGGCAAAGGTTGTTGACCCTTGCCTTGATGTAATTTTTCATGAGTCAGCAGTGGAAAAGTTTGAACACGAGATCATAATTTGGTTTCTGTTGTTATGCAGGCCCGAAACCTACATATGGGTTCTATGTATGTATGGCAATAATTTCATTCCCATTAGGCTATGTCGCCAATCCCGAGGCAATTTTGTATGGATATTTAATTCAATTAATTAATAATTTATATTTAATTATGAAGTAAACGTATCACATACGATACCATGTTGTAAGCGCGTATAGTTTTTCCATACTTCTAATTCTACTGACTATCCAAAACACTGACTACCTTTATGGAAAACTGAGACATGTGGGTAGTTGGGAGGTAACGAAAATGGTCCACTGAGTAGGTAGGTAGTTAATCTAACTCCTTTTATGTGAATAGTTGGGTGGATGAAACTAATTGGTTGCTCACCAGAGTTATTCTCCACACTAGTATTTGTATACTGTGTGAGTGTGTGATAGAGCGTGTTTGGTAGTACTGATACACACTACCAATCAACCAACAAACAAAAAGGACGCTGGTGGAAAAAACCAGAAAAAGAACAGAAGGAACTCGTGGAAAGAACGGCATGGTGGACAAAGGGGCTTGAAGACAATAAGCTACGAGTATTCACTTCAATGGAGTGGTGAATACAAGTATTGAAAACCAACTGGATTCCGAAGAATACAATATATATATATATATATATATATATATCAGTGCTGTACTCGTTACTTTATAAATGTAATGCCGTTACCGTTACTACAGTCTAAATGTAACGCCGTTATCGTTACAGTTACCATTTTTAAAAAGTAACGAGTAATAGCACCGTTACTCGTTACCGTTACTTTTAATGAAATGTAAATATATATATATATATATATATATATAGGTATATTATAATTTATATATACATGAGGTGACGTGTGTGTATATATATATATGTATGTAGTCTAAAAGTCACTAAAGGGGAAATATCACTAAATCTAAGCTGAATGGCAAGAGCAAGGCATAAACGAACCAACGCGGCTGTTCGTATTGTTTTGGGCTAGCCTACAGATGTTTTTTCCTATCTGACCTAATCATTGGTGCTGAGTGTAATTAGGTGGTGTTTCTAAGGTGACAAATGGGGTAGGAAGTTGTTCGTACTTAAGTATAGTTAGGGGTAATGTCTATAGCTTCTAAATTGGTAATGTAAGAGAGAGTTAGGTAGGCTGTTTGTGGGACACAGGAATCAAATGGTAGGCTCCCAAAGGAATATCTAATTCAACCCACCAGTAAGTGCTTTTGATTGTTTGCTAGAACCTAAGTAACCTAACTGGGGTGTCTACCCCACGCTATCACATTTGGCGACGAGGATGGGATTCAATTAAGCTCATGGGATTCAATTAAGCTCATGGGATTCAATTAAGCTCATGGGATACAATTAAGCTCATGGGATTCTATTAAATTTAGCTCATTTGATTAAATTTTGTTCATTGGGTTAAATTTGGCTCATTGGTTTAATTTGGTTTATTGGGTTCAAGTGGTTGTTTGGAAAATTGGATGTAGCCTAGTGGGTCGTCCGATTTGGGTTGTTTGTGTGGGTAAGCTAACGTACTATAGCGTAGGTCCCGCCGCCCTAACTCTAAAACTAATTCCTACTCAGCCCTAACTCTAAAACTAATTCCTACTCAGCCCTAACTCTAAAACTAATTCCTACTCAGCCCTAACTCTAAAACTAATTCCTACTCAGCCCTAACTCTAAAACTAATTCCTACTCAGCCCTAACTCTAAAACTAATTCCTACTCAGCCCTAACTCTAATACAATTCACTATTCAGCCCTAACTGGGGAGTAACAAGATCAAATTTAAACCTAATCTAACCTACTTCACGTGATTTGACCTAATTCGGTTTTGCGCTAGCATGTCGGTGATTGGCCATATAAGCCCCCTAAGAAGACTCTGGGGAGGACTTCGAAGCTTATGCCACTAGGGTGAGGTTGTTTTTCGAGGCAAGTTCCATTCCGGATGCTAAGAAAGTACCTACCTTTTTAACTATAATAGGCCCTAAAACGTTTGGTTTAGTTATGGACCTAGTTTCTCCTAAAGCACCGGAAACTTGCACCTATAATGAATTGGTACAAGCCCTAACCGATCACTACAAACCCCGAGTAGTTCTCATCTATGAACGTTTCAAATTTTATTCGAGGCATCAGACGGGAAATGAAAGCATTGCAGAGTTTGTTGCAGGAATAAAAAGCCATAGCCGTACGTGTAAATTTGGGGACAAATTTGACGAAATGCTAGGAGATAGGTTTGTAATGGGTCTCAAAGAGGAGTCTACCCAGAGAGCCCTATTAGCCATACAGGACCTAACTTTTAGTCAGGCTGTAGAAATAGCTACGGCTAGAGAAGCAGCTGCTAAAGATGTTAGAGCTTTTGGAAATCACAGTAGTAAAGCCCAACACGTTAATAGCTTTAAATCTTCTAGGCCTGGCAGACCTAATGAGCCTACTAGACAGACAAATAAAAGGTATGAGGCGAATACGACTAAGCCTACTAATTCTACTAAGCCTTCCAAGCCATGTACGGGGTGTGGAAAACACCATTGGAAGAAGGACTGCCCTTTTAAAGAAGCAGTTTGCCGAAACTGTAGTAAAATAGGCCACTTAGCTAAAGTGTATTTTTCAAAGAAAACGAAGGGTGAAAATTTTAATTTTAACATCTCTAGTGTAAATCCTCAAAGGGGAAATACTTCGAACATTGGAGTGGAGTACCTATTTTATGAGCAACAAAGTGGGAATAATACAGGCCCATATATTGTAGAGGTAGGCCTAAATGGAATTACAGTTCCTCTTGAACTAGATACAGGTGCTGCCCGAACTGTCATGTCCAGGAAGGTTTTTGAGGGAACTTTCCGAAATACACCTAAACTACATGCCTCTAAAACAATATTGAAGAAATATGGGGACATACAAATACCTATTTGTGGAGAAGCATCCGTCACAGTTACACTCAACCAGAAAACTTTGTCTCATCCCTTAACCCTTTTAGTGGTGGATGAGCAAGGGCCTACTCTACTAGGCCGTGATTGGATTGATGCTTTGAAAGTATCGATTGACAAAATCTTGCCAAGGGTTCAGACAGATGTGCATACACTCTCATATCCATCTGACATAGACTCATTGTTAAAGGAGTTTCCTTCTGTTTTTGGGCCTGAAGTAGGCAACCTAAAAGGCCATCAGGTCTGCATAGAAGTAGATCCTAATGTAACTCCGAAATTTTGTAAGGCTCGTTCAATTGCGCATGCACTGCGGGAGAAGGTAGATTTAGAAATTGACAGGCTGCTAAAAGATAAAATTATCGAACCAGTCACACACGCTAAGTGGGCTGCCCCAGTAGTTCCTGTACTAAAACCGGACAAGTCCGTGCGATTATGTGGGGATTACTGTTTAACAGCGAATAGAGCTGTCCTTCTAGATTGCTATCCTATACCCAAGCCTGATGAATTATTTAGCTCTCTTGCTGGGGGTAAATATTTCACAAAACTCGATATGTCCCAAGCCTATGCTCAACTAAGTTTAGATGAAAACTCTAAAGAATTAACTCTCATAAATACGCACCGAGGCCTATATAAGTACAATAGGCTATGCTATGGAATAGCATCGGCTCCGGGTATTTTTCAGAGGACAATGGACCAAGTTCTAGGTCACATTCCAGGGGTACTTTGCTTTCTAGATGATGTCCTCATTTCAGGTTCGTCTAAAAAAGAACACCTAACTAGATTAACCACGGTTCTAAAAAGACTCCGGGATGCCGGACTTAAGCTAAAGAGAGAAAAGTGTTCTTGGGTCACTAACGAGGTTTCATATTTAGGGTTCCGCATAGATGCCTCAGGCATTCATCCAACGGTGGATAAACTAGAAGCAATAGAAAAGGCACCACCTCCACAAAATATCACACAGTTACAAGCTTATTTAGGTCTCCTAAACTTTTATAGGAAATTTTTGCCTAATGCATCGACTTTCCTTGAACCCCTAAATAAGCTATTACGATCTGGGGAACAGTGGAGATGGGAGAAAACTCAAAAGGAAGCATTTGAGGCTTCCAAGGACGTATTACTAAAGTCCACTCTCCTAGTGCATTATGATCCTAAACTTCCTCTCGTAGTTTCAGCAGACAGCAGTTCTTATGGAATTGGGGCAGTGTTATCTCACCACATTGATGGTGTAGATAGGCCTATCTGTTTTGCTTCTAGAACACTAACTGAGACTGAAAGACGATATGCACAAGTGGAACGTGAAGCATTAGCCTTAGTATTTGCAGTAAAAAAATTTCATTTCTATCTATGGGGTCATGAATTTAAACTAATTACTGACCATAAGCCTCTTTTAGGTTTGTTTTCACCTAATAAAAATATTCCAGTTATGGCCTCAGGTAGGATTCAACGATGGCCACTGATTCTACAAGCCTATAAATTTGACTTAGTACATCGGTCAGGTAAACTTCTAGGTACGGCTGATGCGCTAAGTAGGTTGCCCTTAGAAAATCCAAATGATTGTGTACCTATACCTACAGAATGGGTTCACTTGGTGGAGTTTTTGGAATCCACTCCAGTATCTGCGGTACAAATAGAGCAGTGGACAAAATCAGACCCTATTCTGTCTAGGGTCATCCATTTCTGCTCAGTTGGTTGGCCTACTAAGGTTGAGAGTGAATTACAGCCTTTTTATCAACGTCAGTCTGGCCTCTCGATTCAAAATGGCTGTCTCTTATGGGGCCACAGACTCACAGAGTGATTATTCCAAATGAAGGCAGGTCGAATTTAGTGAAGGAACTTCACGCTGAACACATGGGCGCAACAAAAATGAAAGAGCTGGCGAGAGCTTATTTCTGGTGGCCTGGTTTAGATGGAGAACTCGAATCATTGGTTCGTTCCTGTCAAAGCTGCCTAGAGAACAGAGATCTCCCAAGGAAAAGTCCACTTCATCCTTGGGAATGGCCTACTATACCGTGGCATAGGATCCATGTTGACTATGCAGGTCCTATAAATAATAATTATTTCCTAGTCATTGTGGACGCCTACTCTAAGTGGGTGGAAATTTTTCCAATCACTTCCACGACTTCGGGTGTTACTATTCGCTTACTCCGTTCAGTTTTCGCTCGATGGGGTTTACCCGTAGTCCTGGTTTCCGACAATGGTACTTGTTTTACCAGTGAGGAATTTCGTTCTTTTGTCCACCTAAATGGCATTAGACATGTCCGGTCTAGTGTTTTCCACCCATCTACTAACGGTCTCGCGGAAAACATGGTCCGTACTTTCAAGTCGGCCTTGCGTCATTCTCGTGGGGAGGAAATGCAAGTGGTGTTGGATAAATTTTTGTTTAAATATCGAATAACACCTCACACCACGACGGGGGTGTCTCCCTGTAAACTTCTGATTGGCCGGGGAATTCGTTCAGTTTTCGATTTGTTACGTCCAAACGAAACGTTACAACAACGAGTTTTACGCCATCAGGAAAAACAGAAGTTGTACCACGACACTAAAAGAGGGAGAGTTATAGAAGCGCAACCTAATGATCCAGTTATGATTCGCAACTATGGGGCTGGACCAAAATGGGTTCCTGCAACTGTGCAGGAGAGAACGGGCCCTGTTTCCTTCAAGTGCCAACTAGAAGATGGTCGTTCTATTAAACGCCATCAGGACCAGATATGGGAACGTGAATTGCAGAAGGATCAGAGTCTTCCGGAAGAGAGAACTGATCCTCCGGAAAATGGTCCAACTCGCCCGCCTATACAGGTTGCATCTAATCCTACTACATCAACCCCGCTCCGCAGGTCGTCTAGGGTCCCTCATCCCCCTGACAGACTAAACTTGTAGGGGAGGAGTGAGGTGACGTGTGTGTATATATATGTATGTAGTCTAAAGTCACTAAAGGGGAAATATCACTAAATCTAAGCTGAATGGCAAGAGCAAGGCATAAACGAACCAACGCGCCTGTTCGTATTGTTTTGGGCTAGGCTACAGATGTTTTTTCCTATCTGACCTAATCATTGGTGCTGAGTGTAATTAGGTGGTGTTTCTAAGGTGACAAATGGGGTAGGAAGTTGTCCGTACTTAAGTATAGTTAGGGGTAATGTCTATAGCTTCTAAATTGGTAATGTAAGAGAGAGTTAGGTAGGCTGTTTGTGGGACACAGGAATCTAATGGTAGGCTCCCAAAGGAATATCTAATTCAACCCACCAGTAAGTGCTTTTGATTGTTTGCTAGAACCTAAGTAACCTAACTGGGGTGTCTACCCCACGCTATCACAATACATAAAATATTATTTTATATAAACATTCGCTTGTGCGAGTATGTGTTGGTTTGTATCCACTGGTTAATGTATAGGCTATAAAGTCTGTGCATGTCTTCATTGCGTTGTTATGACTTATAAGGCATAATATTTTCAAAAAAAGTGAAACAAAATTACTGCAAGATTTATTACTAGGAATTGCAACATAACAGAGGATGTAGCATACTATTGATACTAATTTAGTAATGCTAGAATATACCAGGAAAGTTTAGTTTTGCAAAACAATAAGACGAAATACTAAAGAAATGACTCAAATGAGTTATTGTGCATGGCAATGATAATTGAAATTTATTAGCTACGATAAATATACAAACTTAAGAACTATTATTCAAAAGATCCTTATTGGCTTTTAAGAAAACAAGTTTCTCAAAAGTTGCATCTAAGAGCGCGCCTCGTTTCGGACGCAGTATATCCTTCCCTAATAAATGCAAAAACTTCACTTTTTTTACTTGAAGGTCAAAATATGATAATAAAAACCAACTCTAATAGACAGAGTTTATTTCCACAACAGTTTCGATGCCCACTGGCATCTTCTTCGGGTGGATACAGAAAAACGAATGAACCAAAAACAAGAGGGAAAACAGTCCAGGGACCATTAAGAAATTCGCACCTAGGTTAGATCCCATTCTCCCGACACTGGAAGGGCATTTTTATTAAAGGGATCCGCTTATAAGTACATTCGCACAAATTTAAAACTAACTTCTTGTTTTATACATACAGATTCTATTATTTTTTTACATAATTATTACATTTATTATTAAATTTATTACATTTAATATTGCATTATTATTTATTACAGAAATTATAAATGTAAATGCAATAATAAATGCAGTAATTATGTCAAAATAATAGAATCTGTATGTATAGAACAAGAAGATAGTTTAATTTGTGCGAATGTACTTATAAGTGGGACCCTTTAATAAAAATGCCCTTCTGGGGTCGGGGGAACGAGATCTAACCTAGGTGCGAATTTCTTAATGGTCTCTGGATTGTTTCCTTCTCGCCTTTTTCATTCGTTTTTCGGTTTATAATTTCTGTATAATAAACAACAATGTAATAATCAATGTAATATTTTGAATATTCTAAATCTACAAAAAATCTTAATACCAAAAAAACACCTTATTAGGCCAACGGCCGTCCGATAAAATGGGCCAGAGACCAAACAACAGAAAACCAGTACAGGATTCAAAGCTCCAAGCCCTCCAGATCTACCTGTGGAGTAATAACATTTACTCTACTAAAGCTACGGGTATTGACTAGTCTGAAGTGGTAGGAGGTTTGAATACAGTACAAGCTCATTTAACAATGGCTCTTCCTCTTCTAGATTTTCTAACAATTCCCTTTAATTTATTCTCAGAGGATGCATGTAGAGCTGACACTCTACCTGGTCTATTCCTTTTTGTAGAAACTTTGGTGCTGTGCCTGCCTTTGTCCCCTTGTTTAACATCCCACTGTGCAAACTCAATTCCCTCTCGTCTTACTAATTCTGTGCCTAAAAGGCTTAAACATCTGCTGAAGGGGGATGTACACATGTTCTGTAGAGTGTCCCCTACCTAATTCAAACAAAATTGAGCTAGGCAATATAGACTCCAGTATAGTGACCAACATTACACCATACCTTTCCATTCCTATACCCAAGTTGTTCAGGGACCTAGTTCTAACTTCAAATTCATCATATAACTGCCTTAACTCCTTGACATTATTCGGATTATTAACACGAGGTGTAGCTAAAAGTTCACGAAAGTGGCTTTTAATTAAGATCTCTGGCTTACCAAACCGTTTCTTTAATATAACCCAAGCCACATTATAATTAGCCTCTGTTAATGATAATCCTGCTATTGTCTTTGCTGCCTCCCCTTCCAAGAGGGACTGCAAATAATTAAACTTTTCTACAGCACTTAACACTTGACTAGAATGAACTGCTGACTGAAAACTGTCTGCCCATCCTTGCCATTCCTGAATACTCTCAGAAAATGTTTTGAGTACAAGCCTCGGTAATTGAACTGCATATCTGTTAACCTTAACTTCACAAACATTGTTTGTTGAGGGCTGTGTTTCATTATTAGACCTGGTCTCTAGCTGTACTAAGCTGCTAAACTCTTTTGCTCTGTGGCACGTTTTAATTATGTCATCAATAATCTCTTCAAAGTAAATTATTTCATTTTCCAGTTCATCCTCTTCTATAAGAGCCTCAATTTTAACATTTTAACATTAACCTTTTTAGTTTCTAATATGGAAAGCTGCGCAGTCACTAAGCTTAAATCTTCTTGCTCTATGGCAGAATCTATAGTGGCAATGACCTTTGTAATTAGATCTTTGTAAACTCTTCTCTTTTTTCTAAACTTGTTTAATTCAGCTGCACTCCTCTTCAATGCAAACAAACAAGTGGGCTCAATGCCAAATAAGCTGAATTGGCGAAAATACTTAACCAAACTGACCAAACTCAAATTTTGCTTTTTGTCAAATAACTGAATTGCCTGTTGCCTGGTTGGGGTACTGACCAACCACCAGTCTGGAATACCAAATTTTACACCCAAGTAACTGGCGCACTGAAGTCTGCAATCTTCGCCTACGAACAATAAAACCAAATGTAGGCCCAAAACAACGACAGACTAGCGGCCAAGTTTCGCAATTGGGCGACCAAACTTTCTACCCTGGGACCTTAACTCAATTATGCTTAACCCGTCCAGACCTAACTAAGGCTACAATTTGCACAATCAGAACTTTACTGAAAAATAGTCACTGACTCAGTCTTAGGCTAAAATCCGGTTCGAAGGACCCTGTTATTTTATTTATTTTGATTGGGTTCAGAATCCTAGCTGAGCCTTGAACGGCCAAACTCTGAGGGGCTACTTTAACTTCTAGCATATGTGTTATTTATTTATTTGTTGGGTTCAAAATCCCAGCTGAGCCGTGAACGGCCAAGTTCTAAAGGGCCAGTTCAACCTACAGCCCAAGTTAGGCTAAAATTAAAACTTACGGATTTGAGATCCTATTAGGTCCTACCTGAGGGTTGCTGACTCGATGTGGGCCTACCTTAGGCCTCAGTTGTATGAATTTAAGATAAAAACAAAAGGGGCACTATTTATGGTCTTCTTTCTCAACCTTGCAACAACAACACAACCTGGACTATTGCACGATGCAACAATCTTGTATCTAAACAACCAAACTGAATTGCAAGAGAGCTCTCTATAAGACCACACCCTGTAAGTACGACGTTCCACAAACGAGTAGAAAGGACGCGCAGCGCCCCAAAATGATGTCACCAGAGTGGCCAAACAATGATGCCACAAGAGCCCAAAAATGCTAGCTCTAAATTAAGTTACTTTTTCACTAACCTTACAATTATGAGATGGATATATATACACCTTAACTTAATATATACAAGCAATGCTGCATCAATCAGCTTAGTCATCATATCGCCTTGGGACAACAATGGTTCTTCCTCTTCTAGATTTCCTAACACTCCCCACCGAAGAGGCATTGTTGTCATTACCTTCTGCAAGGTTAGCCAAGCCTTCTCCATGAGGCTGTAACTCAAATGTTTCATCTTGACTATCTGTGTTTTTGCTGATTTCTAAAGCATAGAGTTTTTGTATAGGTCTCTTTAACTTTCCTCCTGAAGTCTTTACAAGTGCAGACCTAACTAAATTGTCTTTGCCAACAAACAACTCTTCAATTATGCCAAGCTTCCAGCATTGCCTTGGTCTTTCATCCCCAATCATTACCACTTCTCCCACCTTGATACAATTTGCATTGGAGCCCTTTACCTTGCCTGATGGGTAATAATTGAGTTCTGGCAAGTATTCCATCTGCCACCTCTTCCATAACTGATCTTGTAGCTCTTCAAGGTACCTGAACCGTCTAGTTAACTCTCCTTGAGTGCTCTGGATAGGCTGCAAGTCTTCTGGCACACTGGGGCTTGATGTTAATCGTTTACTGTAGTGCCTTGCACCACAAGATTATTTTTTATTAGTGAAAACCGCCACAAATTGGCATGAGTGAAATATTTAAATCTAAATAAATAAATAAATACAAGTTAAACATGTCCAGTGATCAAATTTAATTCTTAAGCATTCAGTGTGGTGTGACTAGACATGAATTGGCTTTTAAGGATTATTTTGGCTTGTTGGTAAAATTGTATAGTAAAAACAAGCTTATGTACAACAACACAAAGGACGCCGCGTTTACACATTTTATTATTTGAAAACACGGCGCCAGCAAGCAAAGGTTCTTCGTGGTAAGTTCCTATTTATAATGTTTATATTCTTTACTATTGCATATCTGTATGCAATACCGCATACTGCAGAGATTAACAAGCCTTATAGTGTTTGTGATTAGTACTGTAAGATTCATACTATAAATAATATTGTACAATTCATACAATAAATTACCTTAGGCTAAGTTAGGTCTATCTAGGCAAAAGCCAAATTGTAACTCTAGCCTAGCTGAGGCCTACCGTAGCCTTTGTTTTAGATTAACCTCAGCTCTATTATATTGAAGAGGCATAGGCCTGCCTATTAATTTTCTTAGTATATTTTACTTTATAATATAAGCCTATTATGTTTCATGTATTTTCTTAGCAGGTGGCCTACATACTTCCTTAGTTTTCCCATTCAACTTAACACAATCCCATAATGAGAATCAACTGTAATTTATCATCCACAGGTTACTGGGCCTATATAGCATATGTATATTAATTATTAATTTTTGCCATTTTTTATTATTCTTTTTCTCTGAAATATCACTTACAGTATTCTTGTCTCTCTCTTTGCAGACAAGGTTGTCATTGTGGCTATTAGTTTATTATTATTAGTGTTATTATTAGTGTTACATATTATTTATATATATTAATATTATTTGCACAATATTATTATTATTATTATTAGTATCAGTATTAGTTGCAGACTGTTATATATTAGCTAAACGGTGCCATTATTTAATTCCGCATTTATATGTCAAAGTTGTTACGGGTAAAAATCCCCTTTGCATTTATAAATAATTGTTGCATATAATTTATTAATTGTTGTCAATAAAATACAAAATTCATATTGATGATTTTATAATCAGTCCTTCCCTTTTTTTATTAAAATTAATTTTGCGCCGCAGTGCTGGATGCCAATCTAGTATTTGGGCGCTGGTGACCCTGGCATTTAGTTAATTATCTACGTAAACTTGTAAAGGTCTGTAATAATAAATCTGACTCTTACAATTGGTGACCCTCCTGGAGTGACCAAACACCGTAATTTATGCAAAAAAAATTCTAAAAGTTTTTTCTCAATTTTTGTCAATATATTCAGTCTGCATCTATAATTTTATTAAATTCACTACTACTAAGCACTCACCTGTACTGGAAGTGTATTCTATTGCAAAATATATTCCTTTTATTTTGCCTTTTTATAAAATCAGCGTTTTCTAAAGTTTTTTTGTGCAAATTTACTTATATTTTGCAAACAGCCTATACGGAGACTATTTTTCTGCTAATATTGGGCTACATCATAAAAAAAATTTTTTTACGTAACTTTTTGTTATTGGCATTCATAACTCCAATTGAGTCTCATACTCAACCAAGCTTACCTGAAGCAATTATTTACATTCAACAACATTTGTTGAAATCTTGTCAGTTTTTGACACATTTTTAATTTTTTTAGTACCTTGTAACAAAATAATAGCCACAATGACCCACAACAACAACAACCTAGGATCATCCAACGGTGGTACTCTAAATTCACCACCTATAACAGACCTTCTAACAATGTATCAGCCTACCACTCCACAATTCACCGCTGAAGAGCCTGGAATCTTTGTGAGTCAACTGCGGGATTATTTCGCGATAAAAGGAATTACGGACCCACGAACCAAGTTCCTTATCACAAAGAACCTCCTGCCTACACTAGTATACAAAGTAGTGCGGGATGTGACTCTATTGCCTCCGTCTGACCAAGCTTTTGAGAGCCTCCTCAGCGAGTTAGTCAGGAGACTCGGCCAATCAGAAGAAGAGCGACTCAATGCTCTACTCAAGGACCAAGTTCTTGGGGATCAAACGCCAACAGCCTTCCTGAGGCATCTGCAAGACCTGGCTGGACAGACCAATGAAGACGATAAAAACTCACCCTTAATGCGACGCCGCTTCCTCAATGGTCTCCCCACTGCCCTACGACCAATGCTCCGTTGTATGCCAGAAGATACAGACCTCCTCACTATGGCCAAAACAGCTGATAAGATGATGATTGAAATCCACCTTGGCCAAGTAGATAACCACACCCATCACCCCCAAATCTGTGCCACGCAGGACGACACTCAGAGTCTGGCCGCACAATGTCTTAAAGTATCCAACGAAATTCTACAAACAATTAAAGAAGAATTTAAAGCTCTCCGAATAGAGCTAGCTAACAACAGGGAACGAGAGAGAAGTTCTTCAAGACGAGGACGACCCTCTGGTCCAAATAGAGCCTCCCAATATGAACCTGGACAACGCCTCGTTCTACTACAACCACAGCCACCGCAAACAGGTCAGTTGGTTGCTCCTAATTCAAATCTATTAGCCTTACCTCATCCTCAATCCTCAATCCCCACTACTCAGCCTCATTCTCAACCTATTTCCTTACCTCAGTCTACTGTTCATACCCCCCCTTGCTGGTATCATGAAAAGTTTAAAGATCGTGCAACGCGCTGTCTCACACCTTGTCCATGGACTCCTAATCCTCCTTTAAACTAACTAGGCTGGTGTCACAGGCGTCTGACGCTACAGCCTCTCAAGCCTCTCAACCTATCCTTTCTTCAACTAACCCTACCACTACTCCATCTAATTCTACCTCAATTTTAACTAAGTATTACTCTAGCTCAACCAACCCAACCTTTCAACAACCTATTACTACGCACTCAACTACCTCATTTAACACTGTCAAACCAACACATACGTATGCAAGTAAAGTTAAAGAATTGCAACCTACTTATTCAACCACAACTAATTTAATACCTACAACTAATCCTTCAAATACAACACAAACTCCTTCCCACAGCAATACTAACCTTCCTCCACAAAAATTTAATGATTCACAAACTACTGCACCACCTGGTCCAACGTTCACCTTGCATGATCCACTTTCAGGCTATGCATTCCTTATTGACACTGGAGCTCAATACAGTGTTATTCCTGCAACAGCCGCAGACCGTGCAAACGGACCTTCTCCTTTCATTTTACGTGCAGCTAATTCTTCATCTATTCACACTTATGGACGTCGTTCTATTTCAGTTTCTCTTGGACTTAGACGTGTTTTCCGCTGGATATTTCTTGTCGCGGATGTATATACCCCAATGTTAGGCTCTGATTTTCTTTCTGCTAATGATTTATTAGTTGATGTTCGTAGAGCACAATTAATTGATAATGCCACACATCTTTCAGTAATTGGTTCTCCTACCGCGCACCCCTCTTCATTATTGGCAAGTTCTCTGCCACAGTGCTCACCTGCTATAGAGCAGCTCCTAAATGAATTTTCTTCCCTTACTCAACCCTGTTCTAAGGATACCCCTATTAAACACTCTGTTGTCCACCGTATTGATACGGTAGGCTCACCTGTTTTCACCCGCCCACGTCGCTTAGCTCCAGATCGTCTTGCAATTGTGAGACGAGAGTTTGAACACATGCTCGAACTCGGTATTATACGGCCTTCAAGTAGCCCGTATGCCTCTGCTTTACACATGGTCCCAAAACCTACACCTGGAGACTGGCGTCCATGTGGAGATTATCGTGCTTTGAATGACAACACGATTCCAGATCGCTATCCCCTTCCTCACTTACACGATTTTACTTCTGCTCTCCATGGCACCACAGTATTTTCACGCCTTGACTTGGTGCGAGCCTTTCATCAAATTCCTGTACACCCTGAAGACATACATAAAACTGCTATAACAACCCCTTTTGGGTTATTTGAAATGACAAAAATGCCATACGGACTGCGTAATGCGGCCCAAAGTGTTGATGAAGTGTTGAGAGGTCTCTCCTTCACTTTCACATATGTCGATGACATTCTCATCGCAAGTTCTTCTCCCTCAGAACATATTCAACATTTACGCTTAGTTTTTTCTCGGTTGGCAGAATATGGTGTATTGCTAAACCCTGAAAAATGTGTCTTTGCTGTAGATGAACTCACCTTCTTAGGACACAAGGTTACTTCGAAGGGCATCTCTCCTCTCGAAAATAAAGTATCTGTGATAAGGTCTTTCCCACAACCGCAAACTCAAAAGCAACTTCGCCGCTTCTTAGGGATGGTAAACTTCTACCATCGCTTCATTCCTCAGTGTGCAAACATTCTTGCACCCATAACCTCTCTTCTTCGCCAATCAAAAAGGGGCAGATCCACTGTAGTTTTGTGGAACCCCGAAGCTACCAATGCTTTTTCACAAGCAAAAGAGGCTATAGCACAAGCTACATGCCTTGTTCACCCTCAACCAGACGCTCCTCTGAACTTAGCCACTGATGCCTCTGACGTTGCCGTGTCAGGAGTGCTCCAGCAGCTTGTTTCAGGCGTTTGGGAACCTCTCGCATTCTTTTCACGCAAGCTCTCACCTTCACAAATGAGGTACAGCACTTTCGGTCGAGAGTTGCTGGCGATATACCTCTCCATCCGTCATTTCAGGTCATTCCTGGAAGGACGTGACTTTAGCATTTTTACGGATCATCGTCCGTTAATATTTGCTCTCCATTCTCAATCAGACTCTCATGCTCCTACTGAGAGAAGATACCTTGATTTTATTCTTCAATTTACTTCAGACATTCGACACATTTCAGGTTCTTTGAATGTTGTGCCGGATGCGCTGTCTCGCATCTCAGCAATTTCTGACCCTGGACACTCTCACATCAACCTTTCAGAGATGGCTAAGGCTCAGTCCACGGATACAGACCTCCAAGCTCTTATTAATTCACCCACTTCGTTGCAAGTCCGCTCTTTACCAGTTGAACCCAAGTCAGACTTACAAATTTTGTGTGACGTCTCGACTGAGCATATTCGACCGTTGGTCCCACAAGGGCTGCGAAGAGCTGTTTTTGCTAAACTCCATTCCCTTTCTCACCCGGAATTAAGGCCACCCAAAAATTAATTGCAGCTAGGTTTGTATGGCCAAGTATGAACAAAGATATCCGCAATTGGACTCGATCTTGCCTTCAATGTCAGCGTGCCAAAGTTCACCGACACACAAAGTCAGAAATTGGTACCTTTCCTTTGCCGAAGGCTCGTTTTGAGGCCATACATCTAGACATAGTCGGCCCCTCTATTCTTCTCGAGGTTATACCTATCTTCTCACTGTCATTGATAGGTTCACAAGATGGCCAGAAGCTGTTCCTTTGACTTCTTGTACTGCTTCTGCAGTAGCTCATGCCTTTGTTTCATGTTGGGTTTCCCGTTTTGGAATACCTGCAACCATTTGCACAGACAGAGGTGCCCAGTTTGAATCGGCCTTATGGAAGGAACTCATGCTCCTTCTTGGGACTGAGCGCATCAGAACAACAAGCTATCACCCGCAATCCAATGGGGTGGTAGAACGCTTCCATCGTCAACTTAAAAGTTCCTTGCGAGCCACTGATCCATCTACTACATGGGTGGACAGGCTACCCCTAATCCTACTCGGAATTCGTACTGCTCTGAAGACTGATCTTGCATGCTCTGCAGCAGAATTAGTTTACGGTACCACACTCCGGTTACCCGGAGAATTTTTCACACCTACACCCATTAACCCCACATGTGATCCTGCTTCGTATGTCAAGACATTACGCTCTGTTATGAAGCAAATTCGTCCCACAGCACCTAGAACTTCCACTTCACAAACTAC
Organism: Bathynomus jamesi; assembly: GCA_023014485.1. Classification (NCBI taxonomy): domain Eukaryota; kingdom Metazoa; phylum Arthropoda; class Malacostraca; order Isopoda; family Cirolanidae; genus Bathynomus; species Bathynomus jamesi. The sequence continues at coordinate 714,480 of JAJOZX010001999.1, forward strand.
CTTCGTTTCCCCTGATTTACAAACTTGCACACATGTTTTCTTGAGACATGATGCTCACCGCTACCCTCTTCACTGTCCCTATGATGGTCCCTTCCTTGTGCTAGACCGTAGACCCAAAACTTTCATCATTGACAAGGTGGGCAAGCGTGAAACCGTTTCTGTGGACCGCTTGAAACCAGCATACCTTGATTTTTCTCCAACAAAAGATCCTATCCTCCCTCAATCTTCTGTACCTCCACCTCAAATACAGGTACAGCAACCTATCCCTCCTCAATCTTCTGTACCTTCATCTCATATACAGGTACAGCAATCTACCCTTCCTAAATCCTATGTACCACCACCTCATCCGAGGGTACAACAATCTATCATCCCTCTTCCAATTCTCCTTCATTATCGCAACCAACTGTCTTTGAACCAGCCAGTGGCCCCATTGCACAGGCACCAAGAATCCCCTTCCCCCAATGTCCCTACTGCACCTGTAGCACCATCCATGCCTTCAGAACCAGTGCTGCAGGATATTGCCGTCCAAAAGCAAACAATGACTCGTTCTGGAAGAGTCATTCGTAAGCCAGTGCGCTTTGACATTTAAGTGTTTTTTTTTTTTACCCCTGACAACCATGTTTTTGGGGGGCAGTACTTGTAGTGCCTTGCACCACAAGATTATTTTTTATTAGTGAAAACTGCCACAAATTGGCATGAGTGAAATATTTAAATCTAAATAAATAAATAAATACAAGTTAAACATGTCCAGTGATCAAATTTAATTCTTAAGCATTCAGTGTGGTGTGACTAGACATGAATTGGTTTTAAGGATTATTTTGGCTTGTTGGTAAAATTGTATAGTAAAAACAAGCTTATGTACAACAACACAAAGGACGCCGTTCACACATTTTATTATTTGAAAACACGGCGCCAGCAAGCAAAGGTTCTTCGTGGTAAGTTCCTATTTATAATGTTTATATTCTTTACTATTGCATATCTGTATGCAATACCGCATACTGCAGAGATTAACAAGCCTTATAGTGTTTGTGATTAGTACTGTAAGATTCATACTATAAATATTACTGTACAATTCATACAATAAATTACCTTAGGCTAAGTTAGGTCTATCTAGGCAAAAGCCAAATTGTAACTCTAGCCTAGCTGAGGCCTACCGTAGCCTTTGTTTTAGATTAACCTCAGCTCTATTATATTGAAGAGGCATAGGCCTGCCTATTAATTTTCTTAGTATATTTTACTTTATAATATAAGCCTATTATGTTTCATGTATTTTCTTAGCAGGTGGCCTACATACTTCCTTAGTTTTCCCATTCAACTTAACACAATCCCATAATGAGAATCAACTGTAATTTATCATCCACAGGTTACTGGGCCTATATAGCATATGTATATTAATTATTAATTTTTGCCATTTTTATTATTCTTTTTCTCTGAAATATCACTTACAGTATTCTTGTCTGTCTCTTTGCAGACAAGGTTGTCATTGTGGCTATTATTATTATTATTAGTGTTATTATTATGTTACATTATTTATATATTATATTATTTGCAATATTATTATTATTATTATAGTATCAGTATTAGTTGCAGACTGTTATATATTAGCTAAACGGTGCCATTATTTAATTCCGCATTTATATGTCAAAGTTGTTACGGGTAAAAATCCCCTTTGCATTTATAAATAATTGTTGCATATAATTTATTAATTGTTGTCAATAAAATACAAAATTCATATTGATGATTTTATAATCAGTCCTTCCCTTTTTTTATTAAAATTAATTTTGCGCCGCAGTGCTGGATGCCAATCTAGTATTTGGGCGCTGGTGACCCTGGCATTTAGTTAATTATCTACGTAAACTTGTAAAGGTCTGTAATAATAAATCTGACTCTTACATTACCACAAAAGAAAATGACTTGGTGTCAATGGCTCCGCATCCTGCATACTGTTATAAACAAAAGTGATAGGCCTACTGTTCACCATTGCTTCTACTTCACATAAAACAGTGCAGAATTCTTCTTTGCTCAAATGAGCATTAGCTAAAAGTTTCTTTAATGGACACTTTACACTTCTCACTAGCCTTTCCCAAAATCCTCCCCACCATGGTGCTCTCTCAACAATAAACTCCCACTGTACCCCTTGGTGTGAAAAGTAGGATTGGAATCCTTCCTCTTTTAGCAAGGACCAAATTTCTTGGAGTTCCTTTGCAGCCTTTTTGAAGGTTTTTGCATTATCCGATATGATTTTATTTGTGAAACCCCTTCTGTTCACAAACCTTTTAAAGGCCAAAAGAAATACATCACTACTTAAGTTGCTTACCAACTCCAAATGGATTGCTCTGGTGGTAGCACAGGTGAAAAGACATATATGACCTTTGTTAGACTCCCCTCGCTCATACACATAGACTGGACCTGCAAAGTCTACTCCCACTACATCAAATGGTGCAGTATAGACACACCGTTCTCTTGGAAGTGGAGCCACCTTTTCATAATAAGGCTTTGCACTCCAACGCTTGCAAACCACACATTTATGCAAGACCTTTTTTACTACTTGTCTAATTTTGGGAATCCAAAACTGTTGTCTGATCTCTATTATCACTTCTCTAACTCCAGCATATAACAGCTTATGATGAGTATCCAGGATCAAAAGGTCCACAAAGTGGCCCCCAGAAGGTAGCTGTTAGAAAATCTAGAAGAGGAAGAACCATTGTTGTCCCAAGGCGATACGATGACTAAGCTGATTGATGCAGCATTGCTTGTATATATATTAAGTTAAGGTGTATATATATCCATCTCATAATTGTAAGGTTAGTGAAAAATTAACTTAATTTAGAGCTAGCATTTTTGAGCTCTTGTGGCATCATTGTTTGGTCACACTGTTGGCATCATTTTGGGACGCTGCGCGTCTTTTCTACTCGTTTGTGGAAGGTCGTACGTAAAGGTGTGGTCTGATAGAGAGCTCTCTTGCAATTCAGTTTGGTTGTTTAGATACATGATTGTTGCATCGTGCAATAGTCCAGGTTGCGTTGTTGTTGCAAGGTTCAGAAAGAAGACCACAAATAGTACCCTTTTGTTTACTTTAAGTTCATGTAATTAAGGTCTAAGGTAGGCCCGCATCGAGTCAGCAACCCTGAGGTTACCCTGAGGTAGGACCTAATATGATCTCAAATCCGTAAGTTTTAATTTAGCTTAACTTGGGCTTTAGGTAGAACTTGCCCTTTAGAATTTGGCCGTTCACGGCTCAGCTGGGATTTCGAACCCGACAAATAAATAAAATAACATGGTCCTTCAGAACCGGATTCTACCCCAAGACTGAGTCAGTGACTATTTTTCGGCAAAGTTCTGATTGTGCAAATTGTATCCCAAGTTAGGCCTAGACGGGTTGAGTATTATTGAGTTAAGGTCCCAGGGTAAAACGTTTGGTCGCCCAATTGCGAAACTTGGCCAGTAGTCTGTCGTTTTTGGCCTACATTTTTTCCGGTTTGGTTAATTTTGGGTTATTATTGAATTAAGGTCCCAGGGTAAAGTTTGGTCGCCCAATTGCGAAACGTGGCCAGTCGTCTGTCGTTTTTGGCCTACATTTTTTCCGGTTTCGTTAATTTTGGGTTATTATTGAAAGTTTGGTCGCCCAATTGCGAAACTTGGCCAGTCGTCTGTCGTTTTTGGCCTACATTTTTTCCGGTTTGGTTAATTTTGGGTTATTATTGAATTAAGGTCCCAGGGTAAAGTTTGGTCGCCCAATTGCGAAACTTGGCCAGTCGTCTGTCGTTTTTGGCCTACATTTTTTCCGGTTTGGTTAATTTTGGGTCATTATTGAATTAAGGTCCTGGGGTGGAAAATTTGGTATTCCATACTGGTGTTTGATTAGTACCCCACCCAGCAATTCAGTTTATTTGAAAGTAAAATTTGCGTTTGATCAGTTTGGTTAAGTATTTCTGCCAATTCAGCTCATTTGGTATTGAGCCCAAGGGTTGTTTACATTGAAGATGAGTGCATCTGAATTGAACAAATTTATAAAAAGGAGAAGCGCCTACAAAGGTCTAATTACAAAGGTCATCGCCACTCTAGATTCTGCCATAGAGCAAGAGGATTTACGCTTAGTGACTGGGCAGCTTTCCATATTAGAAACTAAAAAGGTTGCTCTAAGTGAGGTGAATGTTAAAATTGAGGCTCTTATAGAAGAGGATGAAATAGAAAATAACATAATTTACTTTGAAGAGATTATTGATGATATGATTAACGTAGGCCTCCGAGCAAAAGAATTTAGCAGCTCAGTACAGTTAGAGACCAGGTCTAATAATGAAACACAACACTCAACAAATGATGCTTGTGAAGTTAAGGTTAACAGATCTGTAGTTCAATTACCGAGGCTTGTACTCAAAACATTTTCTGGGAGTATTCAGGAATGGCAAGGATGGGCAGACAGTTTTCAATCAGCAGTTCATTCTAGTCAAGTGTTAAGTGCCGTGGAGAAGTTTAATTATTTGCGGTCCCTCTTGGAAGGGGAGGCAGCAAAGACTATAGCAGGATTAGCATTAACAGAGGCTAATTATAATGTGGCTTGGGATATATTAAAGAAACGGTTTGGTAAGCCAGAGATCTTAATTAAAAGCCACCTCCGTGAACTTTTAGCTATACCTCCTGTTAATAATCCTAATAGTGTCAAGGAGTTACGGCAGTTATATGATGAATTTGAAATTAGAACTAGGTCCCTGGACAACTTGGGTGTAAGAATGGAAAAGTATGGTATAATGTTGGTTCCTACACTGGAGTCTAAATTGCCTAACTCAATTTTGCTTGAATTAAGTAGGGGACACTCTGCAGAACATGTGTACATCCCCCTTCAGCAGATATTAAGTCTTTTAGGCACAGAATTAGCAAGACGAGAGGGAGTTGAGTTTGCACAGTGGGATGGTAAACAAGGGGACAAAGGCAGGCACAGCACCAAAGTTTCCACAAAAAGGAATAGCCCAGGTACAGTGTCAGCTCTACATGCCTCCTCTGAGAATAAATTAAAGGGAATCAAGGAATGCATATTTTGCGAAGGCAACCACAAGTCATATAAATGTGAGGTGGCTGAGGCCTTACCCTTTGAGGAGAGAAAGGACAGGGTAACTAAGTCCACAGCATGTTTTAAATGTTTTTTGAAAGGTCATAGAGCAAGGTTTTGTAAGATTAAAATTTTGTGCAAAAAATGTCATGGTAGGCATCAGCCATTATTGTGTGAAAACACTCTTAGTAGGCCTACCCCAGAAGTAGAGACATCAGTGGCACATGCCACTGCTATGCAAGGGAGTAAAAGTAAAGGGGGATTATTGCAAACAACTGCAGCCTTATTAATTGGGAATGAGGGAGAAGCTACTGTAAGAGTGTTGTTTGATAGTGGTAGCCAGTGTAGTTTTATTAAGACCAGAATTTCCAGAAAATTGAAGTTTAAAGAACTTAAGAGGGAAAATTTAAGAATTTCTGGGTTTGGGGGTTCCGTTCAAAACCGAACCAAATTTAAGAAGGTAGAAGTTCTGGTTAAAGGGTTGTTACCGCAAAGTCCCACATATCAAGGTCCAAGCTTTAGAGATTGAGGAACTTTGTGCTCCAGTCACTACTTGTTTAGATATGGCATGTGTCCAAGAATTGCAAGTTAAAGGAATTAATTTGGGCAATAATAAGTTTGAGGGAACAGAAGATATTAGTCTTTTGATTGGAGCTGACTATTATTGGGACTTCATCACTGGTAATATTGTCCGTACATCTCAAGGCCTGGTAGCTATTGAAAGTAAGCTAGGCTGGATGCTACATGGTAGTTATTGCAATGAAATGGAAGTTAAGGCTCTTTTTGTTAAGATTGAGGAGAACAGCCATGGTCTGGAAAGGCATTTGAAAGCGTTTTGGGAACTTGAATCTATTGGTATAAAGGACAACCAGGCAAGTACAGTGAACAATGATGTTTTAATGCAATTTGAAAAAGAGATTGGGTTTAGAGATGGTTGCTATGAAGTTGGCCTACCATGGAAGGATTCTTGCAAACCCGGTTCAAACCTTCAGCTAGCTAATCGGAGGTTGGAGACTTCATTGTACAGGCTAAGAAAAAATGAGGAGTTGTTAATTGAATACGATGAGGCCATCCTAAGTTATGTAAGGGAGGGCTATGCTGAAAGGGTGCAAGGTGAGCTGGTGAGCCAGGAGGCACATTATCTGCCACACCATGCAGTGGTACGGCGAGACAAAACTACCACCAAACTGAGGGTAGTTTTTGATGGCTCAGCCAAGGACAAAGGTGGTGTGTCCTTGAATGACTCTTTGGATGCTGGGCCAAATTTAAATGCAGATTTATTTTCCTTGTTACTGAGATTCAGGTTTGGTAGAGTAGCATTGACTGCAGATGTGAAGCAAGCCTTTTTGCGGATAAAGTTAAAACCAGAGGACAGAGATGCAGTAAGGTATCTGTGGGTGGATACGAAAGACTTGTTGGAAAATGAACCTAAGGTTCAAGCATATAGAATGAAGTCAGTGTTGTTTGGCTTCAGCTCTAGTCCATTTCTGTTGGCAGCTACTATGCAGTACCATTTTAAGAAATATTCTGAAGTCTATCCTAACACTATTGAACACATAAGGAAAAATTTTTATGTTGATGATTTGCTATGTTCCGTGGATAATACAGAAATGGCTAAACAGATATTCATGGAGGCTAGAGCTATAATGAGGGAGGCTGGCAAGGAGCTCAGAAAATGGTAGACCAATCATTCGCAATTACAAGAGTTTATGAGTCATTCCTCTGTAGTACCTGATGCAGCAGAAAGTATTGAGGATTCTGGTATTAAGGAGTTGTGGGCAATAGACGCAAAGGTGCTAGGCATCGTTTGGCAGCAAGATGATGATTTGTTTACCTTCAATGGGAAATCTTTAGTAGAGCTGGCTGAGAATGAGACAAGGTGGACAAAACGTACAGCTCTTAGTTTGGCTTCGAAGGTCTTTGATCCTCTTGGATTCCTGGCTCCATTTGTGATAAAGTCAAAAATTTGGTTTCAGAGCCTCTGGGAAATTGGACTTGGTTGGGACCAAGAGTTATCTGATCATATGGTGGTAAGGTGGAAATATTGGTTCAAAGAATTGGCACATCTTGGAGACATTGAAATCCCAAGATGGTACTTTGGAGAGTTGAACAATAGTCCAGACAACTTGGAGCTGCACATCTTTTGTGATGCAAGTGAGGAAGCCTATGCAACTTGTATTTATATAAGAGGCGCATTGCAAGAGGAAGTAAGTTGCAGGTTGGTTGCTGCAAAGAGTAGAGTAGCACCTTTGAAAAGGCTTTCTGTTCCAAGGTTGGAATTGATGGGTGCCGTTATTGCTAACCTGACTGGTTAAGAAGTCAGGCAAGGAAATGGAAACCATTTGTTGCCAATAGGGTGGAGGAAATTCAAGCGCACACAGATCCCAAGCAATGGAAGCATTGTTCATGCACCCAAAACCCCGCTGATTTACCAACACGAGGAATTTCAGTGAAAGATCTTGCACAGTCAAGTTTGTGGTGGAATGGGCCAGAGTGGCTAAAACTTGGAAGTGAAAACTGGCCTTCTAATCAGCCTATTGTAGGAGAATGCCAGGCTGAAGAAGCATGGGTGAGTGAGGTGAGAAAATGCGCTGTGAACAGTTGTCAAGTTATGCAGCAGGACCCCATATTGAGGCTTGAGGACATTAGCAGTCTGAAAAGATTGTTAAGAGTGACAGCATGGATATATAGATTTACCAACAACATTAAGGGAGAAACAAGAAGGGAAGGAATTCTGAACAGTAATGAGATTCAGCAAGCCACGAAATACTGGGTGGTATATGCGCAGAAGGAAAAATTTGGTGAAGAGCGGGAATTGCTCACCAGCCATCCATTACAGGTTCTACCAACACATTCTGCGCTCAAGGGTTTGGATGTGTTTTTGGATCAGGATTTATTGAGAGTAGGAGGTAGACTACAGTTTTCTGGGCTTCCAGAGGAGAAAAGACATCCAATTTTGCTACCTTCTGGGGGGCACTTTGTGGACCTTTTGATCCTGGATACTCATCATAAGCTGTTACATGCTGGAGTTAGAGAAGTGATAATAGAGATTAGACAACAATTTTGGATTCCCAAAATTAGACAAGTAGTGAAAAAGGTCTTGCATAAATGTGTGGTTTGCAAGCGTTGGAGTGCAAAGCCTTATTATGAAAAGGTGGCTCCACTTCCAAGAGAACGGTGTGTCTATACTGCCCCATTTGATGTAGTGGGAGTAGACTTTGCAGGGCCAGTCTATGTGTATGAGCGAGGGGAGTCTAACAAAGGTTATATATGTCTTTTCACCTGTGCTACCACCAGAGCAATCCATTTGGAGTTGGTAAGCAACTTAAGTGGTGATGTATTTCTTTTGGCCTTTAAAAGGTTTGTGAACAGAAGGGGTTTCACAAATAAAATCATATCGGATAATGCAAAAACCTTCAAAAAGGCTGCAAAGGAACTCCAAGAAATTTGGTCCTTGCTAAAAGAGGAAGGATTCCAATCCTACTTTTCAAACCAAGGGGTACAGTGGGAGCTTATTGTTGAGAGAGCACCATGGTGGGGAGGATTTTGGGAAAGGCTAGTGAGAAGTGTAAAGTGTCCATTAAAGAAACTTTTAGCTAATGCTCATTTGAGCAAAGAAGAATTCTCTACTGTTTTATGTGAAGTAGAAGCAATGGTGAACAGTAGGCCTATCACTTTTGTTTAAAACAGTAGGCAGGATGCAGAGCCATTGACACCAAATCATTTTCTTTGTGGTAAACGATTAACATCAAGCCCCAGTGTGCCAGAAGACTTGCAGCCTATCCAGAGCACTCGAGGAGAGTTAACCAGACGGTTCAGGTACCTTGAAGAGCTACAAGATCAGTTATGGAAGAGGTGGCAGATGGAATACTTGCCAGAACTCAATTATTACCCATCAGGCAAGGTAAAGGGCTCCAATGCAAATTGTATCAAGGTGGGAGAAGTGGTAATGATTGGGGATGAAAGACCAAGGCAATGCTGGAAGCTTGGCATAATTGAAGAGTTGTTTGTTGGCAAAGACAATTTAGTTAGGTCTGCACTGGTAAAGACTTCAGGAGGAAAGTTAAAGAGACCTATACAAAAACTCTATGCTTTAGAAATCAGCAAAAACACAGATAGTCAAGATGAAACATTTGAGTTACAGCCTCATGGAGAAGGCTTGGCTAACCTTGCAGAAGGTAATGACAACAATGCCTCTTCGGTGGGGAGTGTTAGAAAATCTAGAAGAGGAAGAACCATTGTTGTCCCAAGGCGATACGATGACTAAGCTGATTGATGCAGCATTGCTTGTATATTATTAAGTTAAGGTGTATATATATCCATCTCATAATTGTAAGGTTAGTGAAAAATTAACTTAATTTAGAGCTAGCATTTTTGAGCTCTTGTGGCATCATTGTTTGGTCACACTGTTGGCATCATTTTGGGACGCTGCGCGTCTTTTCTACTCGTTTGTGGAAGGTCGTACGTAAAGGTGTGGTCTGATAGAGAGCTCTCTTGCAATTCAGTTTGGTTGTTTAGATACATGATTGTTGCATCGTGCAATAGTCCAGGTTGCGTTGTTGTTGCAAGGTTCAGAAAGAAGACCACAAATAGTACCCTTTTTGTTTACTTTAAGTTCATGTAATTAAGGTCTAAGGTAGGCCCGCATCGAGTCAGCAACCCTGAGGTTACCCTGAGGTAGGACCTAATAGGATCTCAAATCCGTAAGTTTTAATTTAGCTTAACTTGGGCTTTAGGTAGAACTTGCCCTTTAGAATTTGGCCGTTCACGGCTCAGCTGGGATTTTGAACCCGACAAATAAATAAAATAACAGTAGCAAAATTGGATGTCTTTTCTCCTCTGGAAGCCCAGAAAACTGTAGTCTACCTCCTACTCTCAATAAATCCTGATCCAAAAACACATCCAAACCCTTGAGAGCAGAATGTGTTGGTAGAACCTGTAATGGATGGCTGGAGAGCAATTCCCTCTCTTCACCAAATTTTTCCTTCTGCACATATACCACCCAGTATTTCCTGGCTTGCTGAACCTCCTTACTGTTCAGAATTCCTTCCCTTCTTGTTTCTCCCTTAATATTGTTGGTAAATCTATATACCCATGCTGTCACTCTTAACAATCTTTTCAGACTGCTAATGTCCTCAAGTCTCAATATGGGGTCCTGCTGCATAACTTGACAACTGTTCACAGCGCATTTTCTCACCTCACTCACCCATGCTTCTTCAGCCTGGCATTCTCCTACAGTAGGCTGATTAGAAGGCCAGTTTTCTCTTCCAAGTTTTAGCCACTCTGGCCCATTCCACCACAAACTTGACTGTGCAAGATCTTTCACTGAAATTCCTCGTGTTGGTAAATCAGCGGGGTTTTGGGTGCCTGGACAATGCTTCCATTGCTTGGGATCTGTGTGCGCTTGAATTTCCTCCACCCTATTAGCAACAAATGGTTTCCATTTCCTTGCCTGACTTCTTAACCAGTGCCAAACTACAGTGGAGTCTGTCCAATAATAGCTTGGAATTTCATAGAGGGCCAAAGACTTTTGCACTGTAACTGCAAGCCGACTAGCAATAACTGCACCCATCAATTCCAACCTTGGAACAGAAAGCCTTTTCAAAGGTGCTACTCTGCTCTTTGCAGCAACCAACCTGCAACTTACTTCCTCTTGCAATGTGCCTGTAATATAAATACAAGTTGCATAGGCTTCCTCACTTGCATCACAAAAGATGTGCAGCGCCAAATTGTCTGCACTATTGTTCAACTCTCCAAAGTACCATCTTGGGATTTCAATGTCTCCAAGATGTGCCAATTCTTTGAACCAATATTTCCACCTTACCACCATATGATCAGATAACTCTTGGTCCCAACCATGTCCAATTTCCCAGAGGCTCTGAAACCAAATTTTTGACTTTATCACAAATGGAGCCAGGAATCCAAGAGGATCAAAGACCTTTGAAGCCAAACTAAGAGCTGTACGTTTTGTCCACCTTGTCTCATTCTCAGCCAGCTCTACTAAAGATTTCCCATTGAAGGTAAACAAATCATCTCCTTGCTGCCAAACAATGCCTAGCACCTTTGCGTCTATTGCCCACAACTCCTTAATACCAGAATCCTCAATATTTTCTGCTGCATCAGGTACTACACAGGACTGACTCATAAACTCTTGTAATTGAGAATGATTGGTCTGCCATTTTCTAAGCTCCATGCCAGCCTCCCTCATTATAGCTCTAGCCTCCATGAATATCTGTTTAGCCATTTCTGTATTATCCACGGAACACAGCAAATCATCAACATAAAAATTTTTCCTTATGTGTTCAATAGTGTTAGGATAGACTTCAGAATATTTTTTAAAATGGTACTGCATAGTAGCTGCCAACAGAAATGGACTAGAGCTGAGGCCAAACAACACTGACTTCATTCTATATGCTTGAACCTTAGGTTCATTTTCCAACAAGTCTTTCGTGTCCACCCACAGATACCTTACTGCATCTCTGTCCTCTGGTTTGAACTTTATCCGCAAAAAGGCTTGCTTCACATCTGCAGTCAATGCTACTCTACCAAACCTGAATCTCAGTAACAAGGAAAATAAATCTGCATTTAAATTTGGACCAGCATCCAAACAGTCATTCAAGGACACACCACCTTTGTCCTTAGCTGAGCCATCAAAAACTACCCTCAGTTTGGTGGTAGTTTTGTCTCGTCGTACCACTGCATGGTGTGGCAGATAATGTGCCTCCTGGCTCACCAGCTCACCTTGCACCCTTTCAGCATAGCCCTCCTTTACATAGCTTAGGATGGCCTCATTGTATTCAATTAACAACTCCTCATTTTTTCTTAGCCTGTACAATGAAGTCTCCAACCTCCGATTAGCTAGCTGAAGGTTTGAACCGGGTTTGCAAGAATCCTTCCACGGGAGGCCAACTTCATAGCAACCATCTATAAACCCAATTCCTTTTTCAAATTGCTCTAAAACATCATTGTTCACTGTACTTGCCTGTTTGTCCTTTATGCCAATGGATTCAAGTTCCCAAAACGCTTTCAAATGCCTTTCCAAACCATGGCTGTTCTCCTCAATCTTAACAAAAAGAGCCTTAACTTCCATTTCATTGCAATAGCTACCATGTAGCATCCAGCCTAGCTTACTTTCAATAGCTACTGGGCCTTGAGATGTGCGGACAATATTACCAGTGATGAAGTCCCAATAATAGTCAGCTCCAATCAAAAGACTAATATCTTCCATTCCTTCAAACTTATTATTGCCCAAATTAATTCCTTTAACTTGCAATTCTTGGACACATGCCATATCTAAACAAGTAGTGACTGGAGCACAAAGTTCCTCAATCTCTACAGCTTGGACCTTGATAGTGGGACTTTGCGGTAACAACCCCTTAACCAGAACTTCTACATTCTTAAATTTGGTTCGGTTTTGAACTGAACCCCCAAACCCAGAAATTCTTAAATTTTCCCTCTTAAGTTCTTTAAACTTCAATTTTCTGGAAATTCTGGTCTTAATAAAGCTGCACTGGCTACCACTATCAAACAACACTCTTACAGTAGCTTCTCCATCATTCCCAATTAATAAGGCTGCAGTTGTTTGCAATAATCCCCCTTTACTTTTACTCCCTTGCATAGCAGTGGCATGTGCCACTGATGTTTCTGCTTCTGGGGTAGGCTTACTAGGAGTGTTTTCACACAATAATGGCTGATGCCTACCATGACATTTTTTGCACAAAATTTTAAACTTACAAAACCTTGCTCTGTGACCTTTCAAAAAACATTTAAAACATGCTGTGGACTTAGTTACCCTGTCCTTTCTCTCCTCAAAAGGTAAAGCCTCAGCCACCTCACATTTATATGACTTGTGGTTGCCTTCGCAAAATATGCATTCCTTGATTCCCTTTAATTTATTCTCAGAGGAGGCATGTAGAGCTGACACTGTACCTGGGCTATTCCTTTTTGTAGAAACTTTGGTGCTGTGCCTGCCTTTGTCCCCTTGTTTAACATCCCACTGTGCAAACTCAATTCTCTCTCGTCTTGCTAATTCTGTGCCTAAAAGACTTAACATCTGCTAAAGGGGGATGTACACATGTTTTGTAGAGTGTCCCCTACTTAATTCAAGCAAAATTGAGCTAGGCAATTTAGACTCCAGTATAGTAACCAACATTATTCAATACCTTTCCATTCCTACACCCAAGTTGTCCAGGGACCTAGTTCTAACTTCAAATTCATCATATAACTGCCGTAACTCCTTGACACTATTAGGATTATTAACAGGAGGTATAGCTAAAAGTTCACGGAGGTGTCTTTTAATTAAGATCATTAAGATCTCTGGCTTACCAAACCGTTTCTTTAATATATCCCAAGCCACATTATAATTAGCCTCTGTAAATGCTAATCCTGCTATTGTCTTTGCTGCCTCCCCTTCCAAGAGGGACTGCAAATAATTAAACTTCTCCACCGCACTTAACACTTGACTAGAATGAACTGCTGATTGAAAACTGTCTGCCCATCCTTGCCATTCCTGAATACTCCCAGAAAATGTTTTGAGTACAAGCCTCGGTAATTGAACTGCAGATCTGTTAATCTTAACTTCACAAACATCATTTGTTGAGTGTTGTGTTTCATTATTAGACCTGGTCTCTAACTGTAATGAGCTGCTAAACTCTTTTGCTCGGTGGCCTACTTTAATTATATCATCAATAATCTCTTCAAAATAAATTATGTTATTTTCTATTTCATCCTCTTCTATAAGAGCTTCAATTTTAACATTTACTTCACTTAGAGCAACCTTTTTAGTTTCTAATATGGAAAGCTGCGCAGTCACTAATCTTAAATCCTCTTGCTCTATGGCAGAATTTATTGTGTCAATGACCTTTGTAATTAGACCTTTGTAGGCGCTTCTCCTTTTTTTAAACTTGTTCAATTCAGATGCACTCATCTTCAATGCAAACAACAATTGGGCTCAATGCCAAATGAGCTGAATTGGCAGAAATACTTAACCAAACTGATCAAACGTAAATTTTGCTTTTTTCAAATAAACTGAATTGCTAGGTGGGGTACTAACCAACCACCAGTATGGAATACCAATTTTTCAACCCAAGTAACTGGTGCACCGAAGTCTGCAACCTTCGCCTACGAATAATAAACCAAATTTAACCAAACAGGTAAAATGGCCAAAAACAACGACAGACGAGTGGCCAAGTTTTGCAATTGGGCGAACAAACTTTCTACCCTGGGACCTTAATTCAATAATAAACCAAAATTAACCAAACCGGTAAAAATGTAGGCCAAAAACAACGACAGACGAGTGGCTAAGTTTCGCAATTGGGCGACCAAACTTTCTACCCTGGGACCTTAACTCAATAATGTTCAACCCGTCTAGGCCTAACTTGGGCTACAATTTGCACAATCAGAACTTTGCCGAAAAATAGTCACTGACTCAGTCTTGGGCTAGAATCCGGTTCTGAAGGACCATGTTATTTATTTATTTGTTGGGTTCAAAATCCCAGCTGAGCCGTGAACGGCCAAGTTCTAAAGGGCCAGTTCAACCTACAGCCCAAGTTAGGCTAAAATTAAAACTTACGGATTTGAGATCCTATTAGGTCCTACCTGAGGGTTGCTGACTCGATGTGGGCCTACCTTAGGCCTCAGTTGTATGAATTTAAGATAAAAACAAAAGGGGCACTATTTATGGTCTTCTTTCTCAACCTTGCAACAACAACACAACCTGGACTATTGCACGATGCAACAATCTTGTATCTAAACAACCAAACTGAATTGCAAGAGAGCTCTCTATAAGACCACACCCTGTAAGTACGACGTTCCACAAACGAGTAGAAAGGACGCGCAGCGCCCCAAAATGATGCCACCAGAGTGGCTGTTAGAAAATCTAGAAGAGGAAGAACCATTGTTGTCCCAAGGCGATATGATGACTAAGCTGATTGATGCAGCATTGCTTGTATATATTAAATTAAGATGTATATATATCCATCTCATAATTGTAAGGTTAGTGAAAAATTAACTTAATTTAGAGCTAGCATTTTTGGGCTCTTGTGGCATCATTGTTTGGCCACTCTGGTGGCATCATTTTGGGGCGCTGCGCGTCCTTTCTACTCGTTTGTGGAACGTCGTACTTACAGGGTGTGGTCTTATAGAGTGCTCTCTTGCAATTCAGTTTGGTTGTTTAGATACAAGATTGTTGCATCGTGCAATAGTCCAGGTTGTGTTGTTGTTGCAAGGTTGAGAAAGAAGACCATAAATAGTGCCCCTTTTGTTTTTATCTTAAATTCATAGAACTGAGGCCTGAGGTAGGCCCACATCGAGTCAGCAACCCTGAGGTAGGACCTAATAGGATCTCAAATCCGTAAGTTTTAATTTTAGCCTAACTTGGGCTGTAGGTTGAACTGGCCCTTTAGAACTTGGCCGTTCACGGCTCAGCTGGGATTTTGAACCCAACAAATAAATAAATAACATGGTCCTTCAGAACCGGATTCTAGCCCAAGACTGAGACAGTGACTATTTTTCGGCAAAGTTCTGATTGTGCAAATTGCAGCCCAAGTTAGGCCTAGACGGGTTGAACATTATTGAATGAAGGTCCCAGGGTAGAAAGTTTGGTCGACCAATTGCGAAACTTGGCCACTCGTCTGTCGTTGTTTTTGGCCTACATTTTACCGGTTTGGTTAATTTTGGTTTATTATTGAATTAAGGTCCCAGGGTAGAAAGTTTGGTCGCCCAATTGCGAAACTTGGCCACTCGTCTGTCGTTGGTTTTTGGCCTACATTTTACCTGTTTGGTTAAATTGGTTTATTATTCGTAGCGAAGGTTGCAGACTTCGGTGCGCCAGTTACTTGGGTGGAAAATTGGTATTCCATACTGGTGGTTGGTTAGTACCCCACCCAGCAATTCAGTTTATTTGAAAAAAGCAAAATTTACGTTTGATCAGTTTGGTTAAGTATTTCTGCCAATTCAGCTCATTTGGCATTGAGCCCTTGTTGTTTGCATTGAAGATGAGTGCATCTGAATTGAACAAGTTTAAAAAAGGAGAAGCGCCTACAAAGGTCTAATTACAAAGGTCATTGCCACTATAGATGCTGCCATAGAGCAAGAGGATTTAAGATTAGTGACTGCGCAGCTTTCCATATTAGAAACTAAAAAGGTTGCTCTAAGTGAAGTAAATGTTAAAATTGAGGCTCTTAGAGAAGGATGAAATAGAAAATAACATAATTTACTTTGAAGAGATTATTGATGATATAATTAAAGTAGGCACCGAGCAAAAGAGTTTAGCAGCTCATTACAGTTAGAGACCAGGTCTAATAATGAAACACAACACTCAACAAATGATGGTTGTGAAGTTAAGGTAACAGATCTGCAGTTCAATTACCGAGGCTTGTACTCAAAACATTTTCTGGGAGTATTCAGGAATGGCAAGGATGGGCAAACAGTTTTCAATCAGCAGTTCATTCTAGTCAAGTGTTAAGTGCGGTGGAGAAGTTTAATTATTTGCAGTCCCTCTTGGAAGGGGAGGCAGCAAAGACAATAGCAGGATTAGCATTAACAGAGGCTAATTATAATGTGGCTTGGGATATATTAAAGAAACGGTTTGGTAAGCCAGAGATCTTAATTAAAAGCCACCTCCGTGAACTTTTAGCTATACCTCCTGTTAATAATCCTAATAGTGTCAAGGAGTTACGGCAGTTATATGATGAATTTGAAGTTAGAACTAGGTCCCTGGACAACTTGGGTGTAGGAATGGAAAGGTATGGTATAATGTTGGTTACTATACTGGAGTCTAAATTGCCTAGCTCAATTTTGCTTGAATTAAGTAGGGGACACTCTACAAAACATGTGTACATCCCCCTTCAGCAGATGTTAAGTCTTTTAGGTACAGAATTAGCAAGACGAGAGGGAATTGAGTTTGCACAGTGGGATGTTAAACAAGGGGACAAGGGCAAGCACAGCACCAAAGTTTCTACAAAAAGGAATAGCCCAGGTACAGTGTCAGCTTTACATGCGTCCTCTGAGAATAAATTAAAGGGAATCAAGGAATGCATATTTTGCGAAGGCAACCACAAGTCATATAAATGTGAGGTGGCTGAGGCTTTACCTGTTGAGGAGAGAAAGGACAGGGTAACTAAGTCTACAGCATGTTTTAAATGTTTTTTGAAAGGTCACAGAGCAAGGTTTTGTAAGTTTAAAATTTTGTGCAAAAAATGTCATGGTAGGCATCAGCCATTATTGTGTGAAAACACTTCTAGTAGGCCTACCCCAGAAGTAGAGACATCAGTGGCACATGCCACTGCTATGCAAGGGAGTAAAAGTAAAGGGGGATTATTGCAAACAACTGCAGCCTTATTAATTGGGAATGATGGAGAAGCTACTGTAAGAGTGTTGTTTGATAGTGGTAGCCAGTGCAGCTTTATTAAGACCAGAATTTCCAGAAAATTGAAGTTTAAAGAACTTAAGAGGGAAAATTTAAGAATTTCTGGGTTTGGGGCTTCCATTCAAAACCGAACCAAATTTAAGAAGGTAGAAGTTCTGGTTAAAGGGTTGTTACCACAAAGTCCCACTATCAAGGTCCAAGCTGTAGAGATTGAGGAACTTTGTGCTCCAGTCACTATTTGTTTAGATATGGCATGTGTCCAAGAATTGCAAGTTAAAGGAATTAATTTGGGCAATAATAAGTTTGAAGGAACAGAAGATATTAGTCTTTTGATTGGAGCTGACTATTATTGGGACTTCATCACTGGTAATATTGTTCGTACATCTCAAGGCCCGGTAGCTATTGAAAGTAAGCTAGGCTGGATGCTACATGGTAGCTATTGCAATGAAATGGAAATTAAGGCTCTTTTTGTTAAGATTGAGGAGAACAGCCATGGTTTGGAAAGGCATTTGAAAGCGTTTTGGGAACTTGAATCCATTGGCATAAAGGACAAACAGGCAAGTACAGTGAACAATGATGTTTTAGAGCAATTTGAAAAAGGGATTGGGTTTAGAGATGGTTGCTATGAAGTTGGCCTCCCTTGGTAGGATTCTTGCAAACCTGGTTCAAACCTTCAGCTAGCTAATCGGAGGTTGGAGACTTCATTGTACAGGCTAAGAAAAAATGAGGAGTTGTTAATTGAATACAATGAGGCCATCCTAAGCTATGTAAGGGAGGGCTATGCTGAAAGGGTGCAAGGTAGCTGGTGAGCCAGGAGGCACATTATCTGCCACAACCATGCAGTGGTACGGCGAGACAAACTACCACCAAACTGATGGTAGTTTTTGATGGCTCAGCCAAGGACAAAGGTGGTGTGTCCTTGAATACTGTTTGGATCTGGCCAAATTAAATGCAGATTTATTTTCCTTGTTACTGAGATTCAGGTTTGGTAGAGTAGCATTGACTGCAGATGTGAAGCAAGCCTTTTTGCGGATAAAGTTAAAACCAGAGGACAGAGATGCAGTAAGGTATCTGTGGGGGAGCACCGACAATTCAGCGCAGGACAATTCAGCGCCGACAATTCAGCGCCGACAATTCAGCGCAAAGACAATTCAGCGCAAGACAATTCAGCGCCGACAATTCAGCGCAAGTCAGTACAGTTAAAAGTTTAGTTAAAAATAATAAAAATAAATCGCAATAAATAAAAAAGAGAAAAATGTGTATAGTTATATATATGCTAAATTGGGTCTGTATCGAAGGAGTGACATTTCAAAGGAGTGACATAACAAAGGAGTGACATAACAAAGGAGTGACATAACAAAGGAGTGACATAACGAAGGAGTGACAAATCGGAGATAAAATTCAAAGGAGTATAATTATTAAAATTTTATTTAAAAAAACAAAATTTGTTAGAATTGTTAAAATTAAGATTTTATTTCAAAAACTAGAAACCTAACCTAACCTAACAGTTGCAAGCCTCTCTTCCCTCTGGATTTGTTCTTTCTTCTTCTGTGTTGGTATTTTCGCGCTGAATTGTCTTGCGCTGAATTGTCTTTGCGCTGAATTGTCTTGCGCTGAATTGTCGGCGCTGAATTGTCGGCGCTGAATTGTCCTGCGCTGAATTGTCGGGTCACGATCTGTGGGGGTGGATACGAAAGACTTGTTGGAAAATGAACCTAAGGTTCAAGCATATAGAATGAAATCAGTGTTGTTTGGCCTCAGCTCTAGTCCATTTCTGTTGGCAGCTACTATGCAGTACCATTTTAAAAAATATTCTGAAGTCTATCCTAATACTATTGAACACATAAGGAAAAATTTTTATGTTGTTGATTTGCTGTGTTCCGTGGATAATACAGAAATGGCTAAACAGATATTCATGGAGGCTAGAGCTATAATGAGGGAGGCTGGCATGGAACTTAGAAAATGGCAGACCAATCATTCTCAATTACAAGAGTTTATGAGTCAGTCCTGTGTAGTACCTGATGCAGCAGAAAGTATTGAGGATTCTGGTATTAAGGATTTGTGGGCAATAGACGCAAAGGTGCTAGGCATTGTTTGGCAGCAAGGAGATGATTTGTTTACCTTCAATGGGAAATCTTTAGTAGAGCTGGCTGAGAATGAGACAAGGTGGACAAAACGTACAGCTCTTAGTTTGGCTTCAAAGGTCTTTGATCCTCTTGGATTCCTGGCTCCATTTGTGATAAAGTCAAAAATTTGGTTTCAGGGCCTCTGGGAAATTGGACTTGGTTGGGACCAAGAGTTATCTGATCATATGGTGGTAAGGTGGAAATATTGGTTCAAAGAATTGGCACATCTTGGAGACATTGAAATCCCAAGATGGTACTTTGGGGAGTTCAACAATAGTCCAGGCAATTTGGAGCTGCACATCTTTTGTGATGCAAGTGAGGAAGCCTATGCAACTTGTATTTATATAAGAGGCGCATTGCAAGAGGAAGTAAGTTGCAAGGTGGTTGGGGCAAAGAGCAGAGTAGCACCTTTGAAAAGGCTTTCTGTTCCAAGGTTGGAATTGATGGGTGCAGTTATTGCTAGTCGGCTTGCAGTTACAGTGCAAAAGTCTTTGGCCCTCTATGAAATTCCAAGCTATTATTGGACAGACTCCACTGTAGTTTGGCACTGGTTAAGAAGTCAGGCAAGGAAATGGAAACCATTTGTTGCTAATAGGGTGGAGGAAATTCAAGCGCACACAGATCCCAAGCAATGGAAGCATTGTCCAGGCACCCAAAACCCCGCTGATTTACCAACACGAGGAATTTCAGTGAAAGATCTTGCACAGTCAAGTTTGTGGTGGAATGGGCCAGAGTGGCTAAAACTTGGAAGTGAAAACTGGCCTTCTAATCAGCCTATTGTAGGAGAATGCCAGGCTGAAAAAGCATGGGTGAGTGAGGTGAGAAAATGCGCTGTGAACAGTTGTCAAGTTATGCAGCAGGACCCCATATTGAGACTTGAGGACATTAGCAGTCTGAAAAGATTAAGAGTGACAGCATGGGTATATAGATTTACCAACAATATTAAGGGAGAAACAAGAAGGGAAGGAATTCTGAACAGTAATGAGATTCAGCAAGCCAGGAAATACTGGGTGGTATATGTGCAGAAGGAAAAATTTGGTGAAGAGAGGGAATTGCTCACCAGCCATCCATTACAGGTTCTACCAACACATTCTGCTCTCAAGGGTTTGGATGTGTTTTTGGGTCAGGATTTATTGAGAGTAGGAGGTAGACTACAGTTTTCTGGGCTTCCAGAGGAGAAAAGATATCCAATTTTGCTACCTTCTGGGGGGCACTTTGTGGACCTTTTGATCCTGGATACTCATCATAAGCTGTTACATGCTGGAGTTACAGAAGTGATAATAGAGATTAGACAACAGTTTTGGATTCCCAAAATTAGACAAGTAGTAAAAAAGGCCTTGCATAAATGTGTGGTTTGCAAGCGTTGGAGTGCAAAGCCTTATTACTGCCCCATTTGATGTAGTGGGAGTAGACTTTGCAGGGCCAGTCTATGTGTATGAGCGAGGGGAGTCTAACAAAGGTTATATATGTCTTTTCACCTGTGCCACCACCAGAGCAATCCATTTGGAGTTGGTAAGCAACTTAAGTAGTAATGTATTTCTTTTGGCCTTTAAAAGGTTTGTGAACAGAAGGGGTTTCCCAAATAAAATCATATCGGATAATGCAAAAACCTTCAAAAAGGCTGCAAAGGAACTCCAAGAAATTTGGTCCTTGCTAAAAGAGGAAGGATTCCAATCCTACTTTTCACACCAAGGGGTACAGTGGGAGTTTATTGTTGAGAGAGCACCATGGTGGGGAGGATTTTGGGAAAGGATAGTGAGAAGTGTAAAGTGTCCATTAAAGAAACTTTTAGCTAATGCTCATTTGAGCAAAGAAGAATTCTGCACTGTTTTATGTGAAGTAGAAGCAATGGTGAACAGTAGGCCTATCACTTTTGCTTATAACAGTATGCAGGATGCGGAGCCATTGACACCAAATCATTTTCTTTGTGGTAAACGATTAACATCAAGCCCCAGTGTGCCAGAAGACTTGCAGCCTATCCAGAGCACTCAAGGAGAGTTAACTAGACGGTTCAGGTACCTTGAAGACTACAAGATCAGTTATGGAAGAGGTGGCGGATGGAATACTTGCCAGAACTCAATTATTACCCATCAGGCAAGGTAAAGGGTTCTAATGCAAATTGTATCAAGGTGGGAAAAGTGGTAATGATTGGGGATGAAAGACCAAGGCAATGCTGGAAGCTTGGCATAATTGAAGAGTTGTTTGTTGGCAAAGACAATTTAGTTAGGTCTGCACTGGTAAAGACTTCAGGAGGAAGGTTAAAGAGACCTATACAAAGACTATATGCTTTAGAAATCATCAAAAACACAGACAGTCAAGATGAAACATTTGAGTTACAGCCTCATGGAGAAGGCTTGGCTAACCTTGCAGAAGGTAATGACAACAATGCCTCTTCGGTGGGGAGTGTTAGAAAATCTAGAAGAGGAAGAACCATTGTTGTCCCAAGGCGATATGATGACTAAGCTGATTGATGCAGCATTGCTTGTATATATTAAATTAAGGTGTATATATATCCATCTCATAATTGTAAGGTTAGTGAAAAATTAACTTAATTTAGAGCTAGCATTTTTGGGCTCTTGTGGCATCATTGTTTGGCCACTCTGGTGGCATCATTTTGGGGCGCTGCGCGTCCTTTCTACTCGTTTGTGGAACGTTGTACTTACAGGGTGTGGTCTTATAGAGAGCTCTCTTGCAATTCAGTTTGGTTGTTTAGATACAAGATTGTTGCATCGTGCAATAGTCCAGGTTGTGTTGTTGTTGCAAGGTTGAGAAAGAAGACCATAAATAGTGCCCCTTTTGTTTTTATCTTAAATTCATACAACTGAGGCCTAATGTAGGCCCACATCGAGTCAGCAACCCTGAGGTAGGACCTAATAGGATCTCTAATCCGTAAGTTTTAATTTTAGCCTAACTTGGGCTGTAGGTTGAACTGGCCCTTTAGAACTTGGCCGTTCACGGCTCAGCTGGGATTTTGAACCCAACAAATAAATAAATACCAGTGGCCAAAGAATGATGCCACAAGAGCCCAAAATGCTAGCTCTAAATTAAGTTAATTTTTCACTAACCTTACAATTATGAGATGGATATATATACACCTTAACTTAATATATACAAGCAATGCTGCATCAATCAGCTTAGTCATCATATCGCCTTGGGACAACAATGGTTCTTCCTCTTCTAGATTTTCTAACACTATGTTAAGCTGGACTAAAACAAACTTACGGACTTGAAGGTTCTAATAGGTCCTACCTCAGGGTTGCTGACTCGATGTGGGCCTACTTTAGGCCTCGGTAGCATAAAATTATGAAAAACAAAAGGGGTACTATTTATGGTCTTCTTTCTAAACGTTGCAGCAACAACAACACAACCTGCATCATTGCACGATGCAACAATCTTGTATCTAAACAACCAAACTGAATTGCAAGAGAGCTCTCTATAAGACCACACCCTGTAAGTGCCGCATTCAACAAACGAGTAGAAAGGACGCGCCAGTGCCCCCCAAAAATGATGCAACAAGAGTCCAAAAATGCTAGCTCTAAATTAAGTGAATTTTTCACTAACCTTACAATTATGAGATGGATATACATACCTTAACTTAATACATAAAATGCTGCGTCAATCAGCTCAGTCATCATATTGCCTTGGAACAACAATGACTCTTTCTCTTCTAGATTTTCTAACAAAGAATTTATATATTGTTTATGAAGCTAACCGTAAAAGTTAACTAATGCTTTTTAATACTTCGAAAGCGCGTAAGTCTCTGAATATATCTAAAGTAATAAAACTTAGTTTTCTGCTTGGTCTTTCATTTCAGATTTCAAAGCGTTCACCTGGCCTTTAAAAAATATTTTGAGCAATTTATGCAGTTAAAATTCACTCGTTCATTCGTTCGTTCGTTTGTTCGTAATCTTTCACTTATTCCAAGAAATTCTCAGGCTGGCTCTGTGCAGTGCAGTGCCGATCCAGGTATGTGCAGTCCGAGCGAATGCAAGTTTCGTAATTTGGAAAGCGAGAATTTTTCAAAAACGAGGGCGTCACGCAAGAATTTTTCTGATTTTGTAATCTGGTCTCAGTCTCGGGCCAATAGGTCCAACTTGGTAGCCTCGTCATACATCTCTAACTCATTAAATTAAATAACCTATAAGTTAATGTTATATTACCTAAAACATTTTACATATTTTTGAAGTAAAAATCTTTAATTAAATACCAGGACTAACCTATTTCTGAGAAAATAGCTTCAGAGAGTGCCTAATTTAACATAGGCTAAGGTTTGAGAAGCTCTATAATTGGAAAGAGTTGACATGGAATTTCGTAATCAGCATCAATCGATAGGAAATTTAAAAAGGAAAAATATTATGGAAAAACTGTACATGCATGTCATACACTTTACATTACAGTTCAAACAAAGCCTAATTCAAACCCAGGCCTATAATATGGTATCGTATATGGTACCTTTATTTCATAATTAAATACAAATTATTAATAACTACAAAATTGCCTCGGGATTGGCGACAAAGCTTATTGGGAATGGAAAAATATTGCCATACATAGAACCCAGTATGTAGGCATTAGGCCCACATTACAAGAAAAACGCATTATTTCGTATCAAAGTTTTTCATCGCTGACTCATGAAAATTACTGCGAGAGAAGAAATAATGAAAATAGAAAATTAGACGTCTGGAAACTTTGGTAAGTAAGCGAATTTAAGAAAAAAAATACTTATATTACTTCAGCAAGAGCTGCATAGTGACAAGCATTGCTGTAGGCAAGGACGACGTGTTTAATCTTCCTATAAGTTCTGAGTGAAAAACTAATAAAATAAAACTAATAACACAAAAGGATAAGCCTATTCCTTCAGGTATTTACTATTTAGGCATAGTGAATTGCCTGTATTAATTAAACCCAATAAATTCCTTGTGTAACCTTATCGCAACCCTATCGAAT
This sequence comes from Bathynomus jamesi, assembly GCA_023014485.1. NCBI lineage: Eukaryota > Metazoa > Arthropoda > Malacostraca > Isopoda > Cirolanidae > Bathynomus > Bathynomus jamesi. The sequence goes on from JAJOZX010001999.1 coordinate 738,964, forward strand.
ACATCGAAAGAGAGGCGCGATAGGCAGCCGCGCGCCCTAAACCAGAAGCGAGGTCCAACGAAATAATAAAGTATGGTAATTTCCTTTTTTACCATGAGGCAGCGCTAAATACTGAAGGCAAATAAATTTAACATTAACCCCCCCCCAAAAAAAACCCACTACTTAACAAGGTCTTTTGAAGATCTCCATAAACACAATTTTTTAACGAAAAGACGTAGCGTTTTTCATGTCAACTCTGCACCAATATCTGGCGGAAATTTTCACCGGATCAGGTTGACAGCAGTCAACCATAACATATAGTTTTTTTTATAAATATCTTCTAGGGAGTATAGGCTAAGAAATGAGTAGTTTAGCCTGGAAACGGCGAAAACAACAAATTTTTTAAACGCCAAATCCACTTGATATATTCAGTATCATAAGATAAGGCCTCTAACTAATATATACTTGAAAACCAAAGTCTCGTTAATTAGGAAACTAATTATAAAACTTTGAAAACACGCAAAATCGCTATTTTGTCTACTCGCTTTGTTCGTCCGCGATTTAAGGTTGATGATGTTCTGGTCCGTAGGTTGTGCATTGAGGGTTGTACTCAAAACATTTTCTGGGAAAAAGGGCGGATCTAGGCATTTCAGTAAAGGGGGTACAAAGAAAAAAGGGCACCCCCTAAAATAAAAAGGGCACAGTACTAAAAATTGTTTCTTAAAACAGACCATCAATGAGCGAGTGTAAAATTAATTGTATTGTTTTATTAGATCAGTCTCATTCACATATGATACAAAATAAAAATCTAATTTGGGTACAACAATTATCACAAAATTTTTCAAACAATTACAAATGTCTTGTCAATTAAAAGAACTATCCAGTCCCGTAGCCAAGACTTCCCAAGGTGGGAGGTTGAAATTGTAGAAAGGCGGACCTTTTGGTGCAACGACCAAGTCACTGCGGAGGAGGTTTAAAGTAGTTTAGAGAAGTTTGTGACGTTTCAAAAGAAAATGCAAGTGTTTATTTACTAAATGATGTTATATATTATAATATCACATTATAAGTTACAACAGTGGCCCTTTCCTGTCAAGGATGGTCGACCCCCCCCCCCCCTGGCTACGGTCCTGCTATCAGAATAAGAATAAGATAAAATTAGTGATATGGCTGCACCAGTACTAAGGGCACCTATGAAAACCACTGCAACTACAAATTTGGAAATACAATGTATAGGTAAAGACCCAAAATAGAATTTGAATAAAATAAAATAACCATGATCTATTTACAAAAACAAAATTTGTTTTCAGAGGCATACACACAGGGCCGTTTCCTGGCACAAGTAGACTAAGCGGCCGCTTAGGGCCCCGCTGCTATTAAGGGGCCCTAGACAGGCTCCCAGGTCATAGCTCAGTGGGCAAGAATAGGAATATAGCTGAAGTTATTATTAATATTATTGTTACTATTATTATTATCCTTATTATTATTATTATTATTATTATTATTATTGTCGTATTAATTAAAGTTTTTGTACGAGACAAATGTGATAAAACGGAGACAAACGAAACGTTTTGGTCGTTATGTGTAAATAACTATTGCGAGATCTTATTTCTATATTATTTAACTTTATTCTTACTATATGCTTATACTTTCCTAAATGCTTAATTTTTCTAGTATTGTAAAACATTATTTCACTAATTTACTAATTATTAAGAGATTTTGTAACACTTTAAAACCTAGGACCTAGCATCATAAGCATCAACCAGGACGTTGGCAGGGAGATTTCATATGATGATGTTATTGATGATTTCGCCCAGAAAAATTCTAGGAGGCAAAAATTTTGAAGATACAAACTGTTCTGTATAACTGTTAGCTATTACACGATTGTATCCTAGAGTTAGTAATTGTTTGGTAGTCGATAATTGCATTATTTTTTTATACATAGTTCTGTGTCATTTATTCTAAATAATGTATAAGCTAATTTTCAGGAATTTCATGAAGAGTATTTTTTCTGTTTGTCTTCTGAAAGTACATATTTGTTGTTTTGGACATAAATGTTTCATTAAAATTGTTTCATAATTGTTTTTTATTAACACAGCCATTTTTTGTATGTGTGTGCTGAGGTGATGTACAGTAGTAAGGCGTGAGTTGGTGGATGGAGGGGTGGGGCCTCAAATGGGTATACTGCTTAGGGCCCCCAAATGGCTATAAACGGCCCTGCATACACATCATTCAAATAGGGCACTTGCAAGAAATTGAGGGGGGGTTCCGGACGTCGCCGACCTCCCCCCCCTCTTAGATCCGCCCTTGTGGGAGGATTCAAGAACAGCAATAATGTACAGATAGTTTTCAGTCAGCTGTTTATTCTAGTCAAGCCATGAGTGCAGTGGAAAAGTTTAATTACTTGAAATCCCTCATGGAAGGGGAAGCAGTGAAGGCAGTTGCAGGATTAACTTTTTTTAGAGGATAATTATGAGGTGGCTTGGGATATATTAAATAAACCCTTTAGTAAGTCAGAGATACTAATTAAAAGCCACTTCCACAAACTTCTATCTATATCTCTTGTTAATAATTCCAATAATGTCAAAGAGTTACGGCAGTTATATAATGAATTTGAAATTAGAATTAGGTCTCTGAGCAACTCGGGTATAGTAATGGAAAAGTATGGTCAGTGCTGGGAGTAACGCCGTTACTTATTTTGTAACGGTAACGCTGTTATTTTATTTATATTGCAACGAAATTGGTAACCCCGTTACTTTTCATTCCATTACTTCACATTAAACGTGTGCAAACATGTTTGAACACAACAATTGTGACACTGAGTGATTCAACATGTGGACAAACTATCCTTAAGAGGACAATTTTTAAAAATGAGTTTTTCTGAAATGTAACAATGTCTTTCTGAAAGACATTCGCAATAGTTTTAAGATTTCTATTTTTTCTTATATGAATAATCCATTAATCTATTAGGCATTTTGTAATTTTTTATTCACAATTTATTTTAGTGTATTCTGTTCAATAATTTTCGTTTTTGTAATAGTAAGTGCAAAGAGCAATTTTATTTTACATTTTTAGGTTTTTACTTAAGATCTATTGATCGCTGTTAATATTATTTCAAATGGTAAAATTGTTAAAGTGTATTGCTTATTATTTAAGTATAAGTCTAAAATCAGGTATTGTTTCATTGTATTATATATCTGACCTTAATTAAATATTTGCTCGATATTCAGAAATTCATTTATAATTGCGATGTAGATATATTCTGTCCAGCAATAATTACAGGCCTATTGCTGTCGCTTCCTACTTCTCGAAACTACGAGAAAAACTCTTGTTACTCCGATTAAATGATTTCCTATGGACATCTCCTAATCAGTTTGGTTTTAAAAGGTCCCACTCAACTGACCTGTGTATCTATGTACTTAAAGAAACAATATCTAAATACATTGACAGTAATTCAACTATTTATAGCTGTTTCCTAGATATAAGTAAGGCATATGATAGGGTGAACCACAATATTATATTTGAAAAACTAGAAGACAGGAAGGTTCCCATGTACGGGGGCTCCAATAAACCTTAGCCCCCCCCGCCCATGGCCTAAACCATTAGAGGTACAGTAAAACTAAACATACCTTACAAAAGAGAATTTAATCCTGCATTTAATGAGAAACAATTAAAACTTGGTGTTCCCGCCATTGGCTTCCAAGACAGCCTGAATTCGCTTTGGGTAGCTTGCCAAAAGTGACGTGAATAGATCTTGATCGTTACGCAAATTTGCTAAAACAGTTTCAATGTGTTGCATCATTGTATCCTTCGAAAATCGATTTGCTGCAGGTTCTTGAAACAAGAGACATTCATCCTTGTCCTTTATAACTGATCCAATGTGTTCACAGACGTTCAGGTCAGGAGAATTTCCTGGCCATTCTTCATTTCCAAAGAAATCGATCGCATGGTTCCGCAACAACTGTTGAGTGGCTAATGCCTTAAAACAGGGGGCCTTATCGTGCAGAAGTGTGACCTGATCGACATCCATAACATTGTTTGGGTTTCTTAGAAAAGGAATGACATGCTGGGATAGAATAATATCACAAAAATACTATCCATCCTAACTCTGACCATTTGGCTTCAGCACCCACATGAGCTTCTTTGCAGTAAACAAAACAAACACACCAACATAGTCTGGACTTTTTAATAATTCGCGATAATGTTCATTGTCATCGATTTCATCTGGTGTTGTGGCCCACACTCGATCATTTTGGTAGTTAGGCCGACGTGTTACGTAAACAAAAAATTCATTGGAGACAGCTAAATGCATGAAATCATCCACATCCCAATCTTCAAGATAATGGGCAAACGACATTCTGTCATCGATGTTAAGTTGAGTTTTTCTTGGCTTTGGAAGTTCATGCCAAGCTTTAAACCTTGCCTATGACGGTACAGTCGAATGATCTCACCACTAACGATCTTTCCTCTCTAGAAAGTTTAGCACAGCTGTTTTTCCGCTTAGGCGTACCGCTTTCAATGATGTCCTTTGTTTCCTGAGAGAGTGGCAAATTTGGGCGCCCAGATTTAGTTGTATCCATTTCACATTCATCCAAAGTTTTATTCCAATTTCTTTTGACGAAGTCCTCACTTCTTCACAACTTTTTGGCAACCCATGAACGTATTATAAAGGTGGCTCCAGCATCACAAGCTTTCCGAAATGTTATTGCTCGTATGCGATCTATCACACGTTGCCTCTCCGACTCACCAATTAATTGAGAAGCCATTATATTATCACTTTATCAGCTAGAGTAATTTTAATACTTGCAATAAATATAGAATTGTATATATTTTTATAATCACTAAAAACTATTTCGATATAAGTAAACATGTAAGCTGCAAATGTAGGGAGCTAAGGTTTTTCGGAACCCCTTACATATTAAACGTATTGAAATTTTGGTATTCCCACCAATCTTTCACCGTTAGGTCGGGCAATGTACTATCCGAGTGTTTTGGCTCCTCTTACGGGGTGAGACAAGGCTCCTTGCTCTCCCCTATGCTGTTTAATGTGTATATTGACGTATTAATTGCTTCACTTAATGAAGCAACAGTGGGGTGTTGTATAGATAACACAAGGATAAATAATTTAGTTTATGCCGATGATATGGTGTTAATAAATCCCTCTGTTAAAGGTCTGGATCGGCTACTAAAAGTCTGCGAAGTGTATTCGCATAAACATGATATTCTTTTTAATGTTACAAAAACTAAGGTTATGCAATTTCATCCTAAAAGCTGTAATCAGCCAGCTGATGTAAGCTTTAAAATGACTGGTGAAGTAATTGAGGAAGTACAAGAGTTTAAGTATTTTGGTCAAACTATTACCAGCTCCTTGAGTGATGACTCGGATATAAGAAAACAACCTCGAAGCCTGTGTGCTAAAGCGAATATGACCATAAGGAACTTTCGATTTTGTACAAGTGAAGCTAAAGACACTCTCTTTCGTACTTTCTGCAGTAATATATACGGACAACAACTCTGGGTGAATTATAAAAAAGGTTCTGGCAGAACCCTAAATTTGCTGCACAACAGGTCTTTTAGACTCTTACATAAATTACCCCCGAGATGCTCAGCTTCGCAAATGTTTGCTACCCTCAATGTCCCGAGCTTCCCGGCGGTAACAAGACGTGCTCAATACAGTCTAATGCAAAGAATTAAAAAATCAACCAACCCGATTATCCAAGCTATCCATGAGTTCTGCCATTTATCCTCTAAGCTATGGAATTCTTGGTATGAAAACGTCTGTCTGTAGCTCCACTTAACTTCGACATTACAGTATTATTTCTAATCAATTGTATATATTTCTATCCTTAGTATATGAACTGTCATTGTATTAATAATATTTGTCATATGGACTATAGTCTGCCAATAAACCTTTTCATTTTCATTTTCATTTTCATATATTCAGTGTTGTAGTCCTAAAATTTTAGGAAGGGTAACGCTCCAGGCAAAACTTTAATCGAACGTTTCATAGAACAATTACTGTATAAAAATGGTAAAAGTTAATTCGAAAATAAAAAATATATATTTAGTAAATAAAACTACACAGTACATGCTCTAGTTACTTATTTGAATAAAACACACACATATAGATACTCGTATCCAAGAGCATAACTAGCTTCCAAAAGTTGGGGGGGACAACTATAATGATGAAAAATCCTGCGATGAATTTCTGTGCTGCTATCCTGTAGGTAATGTGTTTGCGACCAAAATGATGCTCTTAAAATACTATGATTTAGAGATTGATCTATATTTATGATAGTAGTAGGAAAATCAAAGAAGCAGTAGTATAGTTGCAAAATCTATGAGTGCAATGCAATTGCAAATGTCGCAAGAGTGCCACCCCTTTGTTGCAAGGCACCCGAACCCCCTTTGTTGCAAGGGGGGGGAACCTCTTTGGGGAAGAAGGTGGGACGGCCTCACCCCCCAAAGGGGCATACCTAACCTAAGGAAGAGGGGGGACCTTTTTGGGGAAGAAGTTGGGACGGCCTCACCCCTCAAAGGGGCATACCTAACCTAAGAGAGAGTGAGAGAAAGGAGGAGGGGACCCAAAGGAAGGGTCTTCGCTTGGCGAGAGCCAAGCGCATATAAGGTCTTCAGCCACCCCGCCGCTCTCTTATAGGACCCCTAATCAGCCAGTTGGCTGAGTTGCCAGATTCGTTATTTATTTATTTAAACCATATATTAATCAGCCAGTTGGCTTCGAAGGCTGAGTTGCCAGATAGCAATACTTATTTATTGCTAGTTGGCTTAGAAGTCTGAGTTGCCAGATAGCAATAATTAAGCCATATAGTCCTCCGTCAGCTGCCTTAGAAGGCTGAGTTGCCAGATTCACTATTTAGTTATTTAAACCATATATTAATCAGCCAGATGGCTTAGAAGGCTGAGTTGCCAGTTTGCGCTATTTATTTATTTAAAGCATATATTCCTCCGTCAGTTGGCTTAGAAGACCGATCTGACAAATAGCAATTAATTAATTATTCTGAAATCCGCTTTAGAAACCAAACAAATGATATAATTGTGTACAAACAAAACGGAATAAATAAAAGGCCAATACATCACTCTGTTTATTTAACTGATTTAATGGATATACAATGGGGCATACATATAATCAAATAATAGCATCATGAATGGAAAATATATTGAAAATATACAAAACGGTGCATTATCAAAATATTAGTACAGGAAAAATATACAGTTATATTAAATATATTGAAAATATATAAAACGGTGCATTATCAAAATATTGTACAGGAAAAATATACACAGTTATATTAAATATATTGAAAATATACGAAACGTAAAATCATATTAGTACAGGAAAAATATACACAGTTATATTAATTATATTGAAAATATACGAAACGTATAATCATATTAGTACAGGAAAAATATATATTGTCTTTACGTTCTACGGTGCAAAACGCTAAACTCGCATGTGATAGAGTCTACATCCACATCGCCATTACTTTGTACGATGTGGTAAAACGGTCTAAGCATCATTTCACCGTTTAACTGATACGGCGGTCTATACTCGATATAAATGGCTTTCATATCGTTCAATACTATTTTTGTGCCCACTTTACACTCGGTGGGCCAAGTTATCTTTAAACATGGCTAGAACACAATCAAAAGCACGCACAAAAATGTCATCGTTAACCACAACATTAAATAAAAGTTTATAATCATGCCTTTCCAATGGGGGATTTTTTCCTGCCGTCCCGAGCTTTTCAATCGTGAACTCTTCTTCACTCGCATTCGGCATAGCAGCATTGGAAATAATCTTCCAAATCGTAACGACACCTATCCACTATATAGAGGTACAACTCTTCAGGGTGAACAGTGTAGGCGAGCTCAGCTCTGTACCTCTCAAGTGCTTTGTACCAAAGCTCAGGATATTTCGAAGAATCTAAACCTTTTAAATATGCATCCAGATCTAGACCGTTCTCCCCCTGTTCATTCCTACATTCAACAAATCCGTCGAGCAGGGCGGTGTATGCGTGTTCAAGAACCGTGTCAAAATAAATCATGTCTGTAACACGACCGTCTAATATAGGCTTCAGCTTACGGAATCCGACGATTTCAAACATTCTGTCGAGGATGAAACGGCTTCGTGTAGGGAAACGAACGTCATTATCAGCTGTGTTCTTCCACATCAGTCGTATATCAATGCATGGTTGTTCTTTCTTTACACACAACGTACAAACAATGGTATATGAGGAGGCGTCGCTAATCATCTCTCTTATTGTACCTACGCCGACAGGTATTCTATAACGGTCTTCTGCCCACCTCTCAACGATCACGAAGATTCTATTCATCTCCTCAACACTTAAATAAATTACGTTACGTTTGCTTGCATGCCTGCAGGTCGTTTCAAGCACATAGTTAATGGTGCTGGTTTCACGCCTGAACACGCGCAATGACTTCGTCACGGAGACGTCGTACGAGGCGTTGAGAATGATTCTCAAAGGGAGTTCCATCGTATTCGCACGTCCACTCGGTTCAAGCTCTGAGATGACTATGGCACGTCCACTCGGTGCAAACTCTGAGATGACTATGAGCTACAGGAGACAAGATCAGCTCGACGGGTGGAATGAATCACGCTGATGAAACGCGTATGGGTTTGTTCGAACTCGAATGCTCCGCGTGAGCCACAGGAGGGAGGATCGACTCGACGGGGCGGGGTGAGTCACGCTGATGAAATGTGAAAGGGTTTGTTCGAACTCGTATGATCCGTGAGGTACACGGGTGGGCGGCACAGGATCGCGTCACACTGCTAAAGCGTGTACAGACTTCCTTGAACACTCTTGGACAAACACATTTTATGACGTTTTTAAATGTTTTATCACTCACTATTTCCACAAACTAAACATCTTCACAAACCGGTGCGCTATTAGAAAGAAACATATGTTTATATTTATCCTTTTTGTTTAACAGGCGATACTCATCTCTAAAATCTGTTAAAAACTCACACAACCCATTAGCCACAACCTCACTACAAACCTCATCATGATATATATTAATGTACAGGGTGTCCCATAAGTCCGGCATCATAGGAGAAATTCATATTTTTCTATTTCTACAAACCATAATTCATATTTTTCTTATGCTCGGGATGCCAATTTCCCGTCCACCATTTTGTTCAGTGACGAGGCTGTTTTTTATGGAAATGGTGAACATGTCACTGGAGGCACCTACCTACGTATGCTCAAGGAAGAAGCATTTCCCAGTGTCTTGAACGAAGAAGGAAATTTCCCAACATGGTTCCAGGAAGACGGCGCTCCTGCACATTACAGCACCCAAGTAAGGGAATACCTATACCAACAATTCCCTGGTCATTGGATAGGACGTCGAGGGCCTGTGGAATGGCCAGCTAGAAGCTCGGATCTCACGCCACTAGATTTTTATCTCTGGGGCCACTTGAAAGCGCTGGTATACACAGAGAAAATTAGGAGTGTTGAACATTTGCGGCAGCGCATTATTGGGGCATGTAACACCATTACTCCTGACATCATTCACCGTGTGCTTGCTGACTGGGTATCACGTCTGAATTTGTATATTGAAAACAATGGTGGACATATTGAGCACGTTCTGTGAATAAAAGCTTTTGTTTTGCTTTCTTTTATTATTTTTCCTATGATGCCGGACTTATGGGACACCCTGTAGTGGTAAAAATACTTAAATACTTAAGATTGTCCATGATGACAAGATTTACATTTTCAGCCGTAGGGTACGAGTAGAAGATAAACAGCAGTTATGGGTAGTGAGTCTTGTAGATGAGTGGTGTTATAAGCGGTATTATATCATGTTACACCATAAACATGATATAATACCGCTTATAACACCACTCATCTACAAGACTCACTACCCATAACTGCTGTTTATCTTCTAAGCGTGTTGCTTCTTCTACTACACGGTATATGTGAGCCTTTATAAAGCTTAGTTCTATAACATAAGGTGTTCCAAAAAACCTTAGCCCCCCCATTTGCAGCCTACATGTTTACTTATATCGAAATAGTTTTTAGTGATTATAAAAATATATAAAATTCTTTATTTATTGCAGGTATTATCGCGAATTATTAAAAAGTCCAGACTGTATTGGTGTGTTTGTTTTGTTCACTGCAAAGAAGCTCATGTGGGTGCTGAAGCCAAATGGTCAGAGTTGGGATGGACAGTATTTTCGTGATATTATTCTATCCCAGCAGGTTGAATGTCTCTTGTTTCAAGAACCTGCAGCAAATCGATTTTCGAAGGATACAATGACGCAACACATTGAAACTCTTTTAGGAAATTTGCGTAACGATCAAGATCTATTCACGTCACTTTTGGCAAACTACCCAAAGCGAATTCAGGCTGTCTTGGAAGCCAATGGCGGGAACACCAAGTTTTAATTGTTGAAATCCTACAACCCCCTCGCCAGAATATCCGTAGAGTATTTGAATATATTGATCCTTCGCACGGTTCAATGCAGCCTTAAAAGAGGCAAAGGAGGTGAGAATATGGAGTTTTTCAGTATCCACTACATCTATGCACTTAGCAGAATACCACTTCATAAATGTTGAACTCGTGATATTAAAGGTAGCCATTACTATTTTTCTTCTGTGCGAGAGAATACACGTCTGAGCTCAAGGGTATACAGAGGTCAACTGAGTACGCAAGGATAGATGCCTGCTCAGGTTGCGGCATGATTCACGTCGCCGGTCTTACATTGGGCGGAGTTTAGCTTTTTACTGTACACACGCACGCACGCAAAGTGAAACGCTAGTTGAAACACGATTTATTTAATAAAGGAAATATTCAGGGTGTGTGTATATATATATATATTTACAAATACGTGTAATAATTAAGTCAGCAATAGACATATCAAAGATTATGGTATCCAAAGGGCACGGTGTCATAGGTACCAGGCACCTGGTAGCGTTTCCTGTAGGTGTTACGGCACACCTTTGTACCCCTAAGTTCCTTCACGCCCCCCAGCTTCTGCGGCCAAAAATTGTGGGTGCCTACAGTCAGTTGGGTCGGACGGTCACCCTCATCATCTTCCAAGCACACTAACTCCTTCAGCGAATCAAAGTTAACGACCCGCCGATTCGCTTGGTTAAGCGTGATACCCTTAGCCTTCACGATATACTTCGTATCATCCTCTATCCTCACCCGTCGGGGATGGGTACTGTAGATGCACGGTCAACGGGTTGCAGTGTCTCTGAAGAGGAGAAAGAAGAGAACAGGCGGCCAACCTTATCCACGTGCCTCTAAAATACGCAAATGGCTAACGTATTAAGTAAGCACTATTATGACATTTCTAATCCAGCATCCTATGGTGGCGTTAATAGATTGTACAGAGGTGTTTATGGTGTAAGAATTTTGGGGGGGACAGGATGCTTATACAATTCATAAGCTGGTGAGAAAAAGGTTTAAAACAGCCAAGACAACAGCCGCCTCGATTGACTCTATTTGGCAGGCAGATTTAACAGACATGCAAAGATATTCAGTGTATAACGATGGCTACCGTTACATCCTATTCATAATAAATGTATTCTCTAGATACCTGTGGTTAATTTCCCTGAAAAATAAATGGCCTGAAACAGTTGCTAAAGCTGCCAAATCGCTGATGTTGAAAGAAAACAGGATTCCTGGCTATTTTTGTACGGATATGGGAAAAGAATTTATAGGACGCGCTTTTCAGAACATGCTGTCAGAGTTTAATATCAGCTATTACACTTCCAATTCTATACATAAGGCTCTTTAGCTGAAAGAGTTCAACGTACCATAAAGGAACGCATGCACCGCTATTTTGCACATAAAAACATACAGATATATAAACGTTCTCGGTTCATTGGCTTCATCCTACAACCGTTCACACCATCATACGATCGGTACACCACCTATCACCTAACGATGTTTTAGAAAGAGGCAAGCGCCTGAGAAGAGATGGAGTGCCGCCACCACCACCACACTCTACGCGTTTCAAAATCAATGATTATGTAAGGCTGTCACGTTCGGGGAATAAATTCGCGAAGGGATTTGAGCAAGGCTGGACACGCGAGATTTTTAAAGTTAGGGCTATGAGGCCTAAGGGCGATATAATGATGTATTACGTTGAAGATTTGAATGGAGAAGAGATCTCGGGAGGCTTTCACCGCGAGGAATTGCAGAAAGTGGTATTTAATTTAGGAAAAAATGTATTCAAAATTGAGAAAATTTTAGGAAGCAAAGGTTCAGGAAAGATAAAAATGTACCTGGTGAAATGGCTAGGGTACCCAGAAAGCTTCAGCACCTATATAAAAGCTGCTGCAATAATGAAGCTTAAATAGTATGCAACATGACTCCTAACCATTTGTACGTCACACTCCCGTCCTCCTCGTCCCTGTCTGTACACCCTAACAACACACTAGCCAACTTTGTAACAGAGTTCCACGGACCCATTGAATTGGGTCTTGATTCGTATGAGGTGGAGATATGTGAAATTCAGCTGAACACCCTCTTTTTAAATATTGATTATAAAGATACCGTTTTTACGATTCTTAGAGACTGTCGTGAGTGTACAAAAGCCGGGGTAACTCGGGATGAAACTATGCGTATCACCTGGACTAAGGTTGCACGGCATTACAGTACACCAGTGACACTAGGACCGGGCCGTTATGGTTCGGTTGAGGATGTTGTGAGAGACTTAAACGTAAGTTTAAAAAACTCAAATCTTACGAATGATTTATTATATGAAATCGTAAACAAAGGAAACCCTGCACATACTTTAATCCTAAAATCAAAGGTTAACAGAAATATTAAAGACGGAAGAGTGTTCAAAATTATAACCGAGGGGCGATATCGATCAGCCTTCCAAAGAGATACCTTTCACGAGGCACAGCATGACTTGTCCAGCTTAATGTATCAATTGAAGATGGAGAAATTGGATGAAAGCTCTCAGCCCCCAGACATGTGCTATATTTACAGCAATATAGTGGAGCACCAGTTTGTTGGGGATACGCAGGCACGCCTGCTACGCGTAGCCCACATCCCCAACCATAGAGGAAGGAGTTTGAGTATTACATATGACATGCCCCATTATGTGAATGTCGCAACTAATCTAATAACCAATATCTCAATATATCGGGTCCGCAAAAAAAAGGAGCATGACGAAAATTGCTCTCACGCCCGCATTTTTTGCCGGACCCTTAAATGTTATATATCTAGCTAAAGATAAAAGAGCCCAGAGTTGTATAAAACAAATTTCATCAAAATCGGTCATAAAATAAAGATTTTATGGCCACAAACGTGCAATGACTAAAAAAAGTGAATTTCCGCGTAAAAATTTAATGTTTCTCATTTTAAATTATTTTTTTCAGATGCCTAAATAATTTTAATCAATAAAAATGATAATATGCCCTTTTCTAAAGAAGATAAAATATTAATAAAACATTATAGACTTGATAAAAATTATGGCGCAATAAAATTATTACAAGAGTTTCCGAATAAACCATGGTCGAAAGGAGGTTTGGACAAGCTGTTAAGAAAAATCGACGAAACTGAAAGTACTGAAAGGAAACAAGGAAGCGGGAGGCCAAGATCAGTTCGAACCGAAGAAAACATCAGAGATGTGGAACTAAGAATTTGTAGTCAAGAAGGCAGACCAGGGACTCACGTGACACCGTCCAGAATTGCTAATGAGTTGAGCATATCCGAAAGTAGCGTCAGAAACATTATTAAAAACGACCTTGAACTAAAACCTTATAAACGGATACACGGGCAGAAATTAACTGAAATTAACGAACAGAAAAGAGTTGTTTGTTCTGAAAGCATGTTAAGAAATATCACTCCCGAAAAAGTAGACCTCGGCTTTTTTACTGACGAAAAGTTTAGTCTTATAATTTCGTTTTCTTTGGAAATTTTAAAATTATATGACATGTTGTAGTAAAACTTTTATATTTTCTTTAATTTTTGACGTATTGACATGAAATTTGGTACTAACTTAGTTTATTTGTTGCTTATTTGCCTAAAATAAGTTATTTGTCATTATGTGTAAAAATAAATGTACAGTAAACATTTTCGTCATGCTCCTTTTTTTTTGCGGACCCTGTATATAAGAACGATTGAGGGTAAAAATTTCCCATTCGGTGACGGGAGCTTAACAGTGATGCTGCACTTTCGACGCACTGAGTTATAATGGACAGAAAGCCTTTCACCGTCTATCGAGGGGTGAGATACCAGCGTGGTAGTGGACTTGGGTCCATTTTTTCATCCATACTACGAACCGCTGTTCCACTGTTGATGAGGGGGGGGCCAGGTACCTATGGAGGGAAGCGTTACAAACAGGTTTTAACGCGGCAGAAGACATATTGGCTGGCACTAAGCCTAAAGAAGCTCTAAAAAACATTTAAAACGTACACGGGATGAAATCATCAAAGATGCGAAGAGAAAAATGCGTGGAGGCAGAAAGAAGAGATCTGTCAGGAATAAGGGGTTACCATCACGTGGCGGAAAGAAGAGATCTGCTAGGAAGAAGGGATTACCATCACGTGGCGTTAAACGTAAAAGGAAATCAAAAAAGAAGTGCTCTAAGCGTATGAAACCTATGGCTGATCATTTTTTTAACTGATATAAGCTGAGCATGCTACTCTCACGAATCATAGATTGACTAATACTCGCCGAGGGAGGTGGCACTATTTCTGACTCGTCATGGCACGTTTCATCCATCCGTGTAGTTCACAATGCTGTAAATCGGAACTGTCTCTCTTTGATATGCCCCCTACCCAGGTTTCTATTGAACATAGTGACTTTATTACAATTAACCCGTTAAACACAATTAGTTCCCCGAGTGCTCCTATAGAATTCGTGATACCCAGCTCAGGTCCTTACTTTTTTGACCCGAGTTGCATGCACATTAGGGTGGTCCCTATTTTTCAACCTTTGAAATTACTTGCTCCCAACCCCTAATCTTCTTCCAATATATAAAAAAGTGCTCTGTGCAAAATTTCAGCTCAATTGGACTATACTAAGGTGGCCCCCAAAGGCCCTAAATTTCAAAATTCACCGATAATTGGTATTTCTAATATAAAACCTTTATAATTCATTTGCAAACTTTGTTTGGGAAAATAATCACAAAACATAATCGAAAGTGAATTTTATTTACAACAAATAATTACGCCGCTTATATAGGCCGCAGGCGCAGAACTTTCTAGAACCTTCCAGAAGCGATTTTTTTACGCACTTATGATACTTTTCAATTTCCGTGAATATCTCGTCCAATTTTGGTTTTAAGTAAATAATGGTTATAACTAAATTTATTGTAAATTGAATTCTCTTTCGATCATATTCTATATTTCTTTCGAATAAAACACTGTAAAGAAGATAAAAACGGTTTTATATGAAAAAATATCAATATTGTTAAAATCTGAAAGTTTAGGGCCTTTGGGGGCCATCTTAATATTGTCTGATCGAGCTGACATTTTACACAGAGCATTTGTACATGGATTAGAACAACTTTGGAGGTTGGGAGATGAAAAATATTTCATTTCAGAAAATCACATATAACTAAGGGCCACCCTAATGCACATGTATGCTAAACTACGCACAGCCCATTCTGACGGTAAGGACTGCGATGATAGTTACGCTGCCTACCCTGAAACCAACTTTCTGCACTCCATATTCAATCAGTGTTACGTATATTTAAATCAGACTAACATCTCAGCAGGCATGGGGTACTATCACCTACGAGCCTATCTGGAAAATGTCCTCAACTTTTCAAAAGAAGTGAAGGACACCTTTTTAACCGCCGAGGGGTATTACCACACTAAAGACGAGAGTAGTATAAAGGATAAATTTAAAAATTCTAAAAAAAAGATATACGAATGTTTTGGACGCCTGCATACAGACTTTACATTCCAGGAGAAGTTTCTTATGAACGTGGTGGATATGAAATTGAAGCTTACCCGCACGAACCCTGAGATCTGCATAAATCTGGGGACTGACCAAGAAGAAGGCGCGAAACCCGTTGTGATACACATCATGGAAACGTATTTGCGTATACACCGAGTGAAATTAAGTTCCAAGAAGCAAATAAAAATTGAGAAAGACTTGATACACTCCACAGTAAAATATCCAATTAACAGGGTACAGATCAAACTGTACACGATCCCCTCAGGGACTGACCAAGAAGAAGGCGCGAAACCCGTTGTGATACACATCATGGAAACGTATTTGCGTATACACCGAGTGAAATTAAGTTCCAAGAAGCAAATAGAAATTGAGAAAGACTTGATATAGTAAAATATCCAATTAACAGGGTACAGATCAAACTGTACACGATCCCCTCAGGGCTGGCATCGAAACAGCTAGAAAACTTTGCTCTTGGAGTCCTACCTAAAAGGATATTAATTGGAATGCAAGACCACGCCTCGACGAATGGAAAATATAAAAAGAGCGCCTTAAAATTCGAGAATTTCTGTCTTAAAAATATTATTCTATACGTAAATGGCATCGCTTTGGGTGGGGCAATTAATAGGGATTACTCAACAGATGCTGTGTTCCCGCTCCGCGCGAGAGCTTATAGTAGATTAGCTCATAATACAGGTGCATGTGATGAACTTGGTTTTGGCATAACGCTGAAAGAATTTGTGGAAGAATTTAACATTTACTCATTTGACATTACGCCAGACTTAACTGCTGGGGTAAATACGCATTTAAGTCCACAACAGAGCGGAAACATCTCAGTGAGGTTGGAGTTTGCCAAACCTATAGACGCGCCTATAAGTGCACTCGTGTATCTAGAATCACAGGCACTAATAGAGGTTGATCGTTTCAGGAGCGTCACCACAGATTTTTAAAATGGATGCGAATACAATTCAGAGAGGGATGAAAAGTGACCGCTTCACGCGTTCCAAATTTATCGGTGTTTTTGCGAAGAATGAAATATTGAAGCTGGCTAGTACGAGAAACTGGTACGGGGTTATCGTTAACATCGACATTGTGGACGGTGAGGGTATTCATTGGTTTGCAATCTATTTTAAAACTGAGGAAAGAATGTACTATTTTGACTCACTCGGATTTCCACCGTGGAATGACACGGCAATTGTGAAGTGTATAGCGCAGCTAGGCGTGCCAGAAATTATTTGGAATCCATATCGTTTCCAAGGATATTATACTGAAACATGTGGGTTGTATTGCATTTTGTTTCTCATGCATATGTCACGTGGGAAGAGTTTTATGAATTTTTAAAAATTATTCGATTTATGCGACGCAAATATGAATGATAAAAGTGTATGCAGACAGATAAAAAAAAGTTCCCATATGTTAGAACCCCCTGTAATGTGTAAGGTGTATATCTATATTGTGTAAAGCTGTATATACATTTGTAACTGTAGCCATTAAGACTTATGTAATGGGCACTGACCTTTTTTTGTACATGTTTTCTGCTATTTAATAAATGAAAATATATTGGGTTTTGTTCTTATCCTCAAAAATACTTACATTAGCTCCTCTACAAACTGGCACTCGCTTGACCGGATGTGAGTCAGTACCACGACTTCTGTATCCAGATCGCTGGGTTGGCTAGGCGGGGAGGCTACAACTTCATTTATCACCCTTTCGCCAAAAGTGGGTATAATACGATCTAGCTCCGTTTCGGTCCTGTAATTAAAATAAATGTCACGAAATTGGATGCGGATAATTCGTTTTGTGAGCACCATATATACAGGGTGTTTCAGGAGGAAAGGTCAATACTTCGGGAGGTGATAGTATCGGTCAGTGTGAGAAAAAGAGTTCATATGAACATATGTCTAATTCTGAATGGTTACGGAGATAGAGCTGTTTGAATCTACAAATACAAAAGCATTGTTAATAGTAATCAAGAAAGAGAAACCAATTACTGTTTCTAACATTTAATGTTTAAACATTGGCATTTTGAATGATATCAGATACAGAAATGACAAATTTGTTACAGTTTACCGTCGACGGTATTCTGCAACAGCAGCTGTTGCACTTCCATCGCAAAAACCGTAGACATACACCATATCTGCATATTTGGCATGTGTGAAGGTGTGTGGCATTCTTAACACTGCTAAAAACACCAAACAATGTCACTCACAACAGTCAGCTGTCGATTGGCTTCTGTTACATGCTTACATTACAGCTTACATGGTTCAAGGTTATAGGGGAGGGAAGCGGGAGGAAGAGCTGCGCGCGCATCAGATTCAAACAGCTCTATCTCCGTAACCATTCAGAATTAGACACATGTTCATAGGAACTTTTTTCCTCACAATGACCGATACTATCACCTCCCGAAGTATTGACTTTTCCTCCTGAAACACCCTGTATATATATAATATATGTATACAGGCAGCGTGCAGCGTGCACACGAAGAAGAACCTAATCACAATGATGAAAATTTAGTTGAACCTGTAACAAAGGAATTTACAATTAAAGAATTCGACGGATTGTTTCGTGACTTGGAATCTATGAAACAAAAAATAATGGATGCAGATCCTAATCTTGAGCGTGGGATGGAAGTTCGTCGATCATTAGAAAATGCGGTTCGCTGCTATCGAGTCATGTATCAAGAGAAGAAGAAAAGAACATTGAAGCAACAAACACTTTTAAAATATTTTGTAAAGAAATAAAATAACTTTCATGCATTTTTTCCTTGCACATGCTGGTGCACTTTGATAAATTTTTATAACTGAAAACTGTCTCATACGTCTAGTACACATATATTTCGTTCTTTATTTACATTTATTTCAAAATTAAAATGTCAAAACATACAAAAAACATTTTTATCCTTAATTTTTTAAATTGTTGGCAACAATCTCATATTTTACATAGGTTACTTGTTTCGATATATGCGATTTCGCTTTATGCGACGTTTTCCGTGCACGCATTACTCGCATATAACGGGGCCTGCCTGTATATATATATATATATTATATATATATATATGGGAAACACAATAATTAAACATATTTTTCAAAACGCTTTTATTGCAATTTGGTAACTTAAAGTCCCACTGTGGTGCTGCATTATCGTAAAAATAGTCTTAAAGTGCCACCATATACATATATATATATATATATTGTTGCAAAGCGATGTTGCAAAGGTTGCAATGAAATGTTGCGAGATGTTGCAAGATGATGCAACAAAATATACAAATGATATAATCGCGATGGAAACAGAGAATAATTAAACACAATGGGAATAATTTTTACGTTGTAGAAAAATTCAGAACAAAAGGAATTTACATTGCCAATTATAAACGAGAAACAATACAAACTAATTTTTAATGCTAATAAATAAATGAGATTTGTTTGCGCTGAGAGAGACTGCTTGAGGCGCAATGTGGCGGCGCTGGTGGTAGGATCCGCGAATGTAAACATCACCGAACCACGGTTAATTCCATGTTACGATCACGGAGAAGTGCAGGATGGTTACAAATAGTAGGTCATCTTAACTCAATTGACGACCGGTTAGGTTATATTACGCCCGGTTAGGTTATGCTAGGTTAGGTTAGGGTAGGCAAGGTTAGGTTACGCTGGAGTATATATTTTAGGTTAAGTTAGTTTAGTACGCTAGGTTAGATGCCCCAAAGTTTGATGAGTGCGTAGGCTGCGTTAGGTTACATTACGCCCGGTTAGGCTATGCTAGGATAGGTTAGGTTAGGCTAAGTTAGGCTAGGTTAGGTTAGGTTATATTATGTCCCTGTTAGTCTACGCTAGGCTAGGTTATATTACGCCCGGTTAGGCTATGCTAGCATAGGTTAGGCTAAGTTAGGCTAGGTTAGGTTAGGATATATTATGTCCCTGTTAGTCTACGCTACGTTAGATTATATTACGCCCGGTTAGGTTATGCTAGGTTAGGTTAGGGCAGGCTAGGTTAGGTTAGGATATATTATGTCCCTGTTAGTCTACGCTACGTTAGATTATATTACGCCCGGTTAGGTTATGCTAGGTTAGGTTAGGGCAGGATATGTTAGGTTACGCTGGAGTATATATTTTAGGTTAAGTTAATTTAGTACGCTAGGTTAGGTGCCCCAAAGTTTGATGCGTGTGTAGGCTGCGTTAGATTATATTACGCCCGGTTAGGCTATGCTAGGATAAGGTTAGGCTAAGTTAGGCTAGGTTAGGTTATATTATGTCCCTGTTAGTCTAGGCTAGGTTATATTACGCCCGGTTAGGCTATGCTAGCATAGGTTAGGCTAAGTTAGGCTAGGTTAGGCTAGGATATATTATGTTCCTGTTAGTCTACGCTAGGTTAGGTTATGCTAGGTTAGGTTAGGGCAGGCTAGGTTAGGTTACGCTGGAGTATATATTTTAGGTTAAGTTAGTTTAGTACGCTAGGTTAGGTGCCCCAAAGTTTGATGCGTGTGTAGGCTGCGTTAGATTATATTACGCCCGATTAGGCTATGCTAGGATAGGTTAGGCTAAGTTAGGCTAGGTTAGGTTATATTATGTCCCTGTTAGTCTACGCTAGGTTAGGTTATATTACGCCCGGTTAGGTTATGCTAGGTTAGGTTACGCTGGAGTATATATTTTAGGTTAAGTTAGTTTAGTACGCTAGGTTAGGTGCCCAAAAGTTTGATGCATGCGTAGGCTGCGTTAGATTATATTACGCCCGGTTAGGCTATGCTAGGATAGGTTAGGTTAGGCTAAGTTAGGCTAGGTTAGGTTAGGTTATATTATGTCCCTGTTAGTCTATGTTAGCTTAGTTTACGCCCGGTTAGGCTATGATAGGATAGGTTAGGCTAAGTTAGGCTAGGTTAGGTTATATTATGTCCCTGTTAGTCTACGCTAGGTTAGGTTATATTACGTCCGGTTAGGTTCAGTTGTGTTAGGTTAGGTTAGGTTATATTATAAACGAGAAGATTAGGTTAGGTTATATTATTATAAACGAGAATGAGTCCTGGGACTAATTTTTTAGTTGTAGAAAAATTCAGAATAAAGGTGGGAAGCTGTCTTTAAATTATCGAGAAATGTACAAATAAAAACAGACAATAATTAAAAAATATTTTTCAAAACGCAATTAATGTGGCCTTTTATAAGTTAACGCCGATTGAAATGTTATATATATAGACCGAGAATAAAGCACAAACTATTTTCAAAACGCATTTATTATGGCACTTATAAGTTAATTAACACTGAATGAAACGCGGAATATAATTACTTACATTTCAATTGAATTGCCTGTAGGATCTTCTGCTGCCTCGCAATTTTCCGCGATACTCTGGCTAGAAAATAACGCATCCTGGTCTGCAGCTCTGAAAATTATGCGCGCTGCATGGGCATAATCGGGCTCGTCCTCCATCAGATCGGGGGTTTTGTACAAAGACACTTGGCTCATGTGTAAATCACTAGCGGGAAATGAACGAAACTGAGTCTCTGCGTCGAAATTCTCCCTTTATAAGGGGGCATGTAACCAACCCACAAGCGCGATCCTTACCACCCTATTGGCAGGGGGTGAAATTTGGGCGGAACTTGGCGTGTAGGCCGGCATAGCAGCCAACCCGAAGTCCTGGGGCCGACCCACAGTGTCGTGATTGGCTGACTCCATGAAGTCTGGGCGTGCCAGCGGTGAATTTTGGGCGTCCCTTAGCGCGTAGGCCTACATGGCACCCAACCGAGGTCCTGGAGTCGATCCACTGCGTTGTGATTGGCTGATCCCATCAAATCTGGGCGTGCCATCTGTTCCGATTCGTGGAGCCATTATATGGATACAAATTTTATTTTTCTGTAATAATCTTAAATTCCCTATCGTAACGCAGACCTTGGAAAAACTTTGAGCAAATAGAGGTTTTAAAATTATCTTTAAACGAAAGGTAATGTTTGTACAGAATGGAATAGAGAAGTAAACATTTATCATTCACATTTTAATTTCGATGTTAATCTGTCGCTTTCCTCCCAAACTGATAACTTCACTGATTGTAAACAAATTTGTAATAAATCTTTAACATGCGTATATATATATATATATATATAAATAAAATGTTTGCTGAAGGCACCGGTGTAGACTGTTTATTTAATTATATGGGTGGTACAGATTAGAAATATATATATATATATATATATATATGATAATGTATTGAGATTTTTGTTGAAGAAACGTGTTATTTGCGCAGAAAGGAGTCACAAAAGAAGCCCAACTCGAATCTTGTGCGTTTCGCTGATAAATTTGTTTATTATATGGTCACGTACAGATTAGATTAGCTATATATATATATATACATACAGTATATATATATATATTATTGGATAGATGCTTTAAAATTATCACAAAATAAAATAAACTATATGGGTGGTGTATATATATATATATATATATATATATATATATATATATATATATATATATATATATATGATATATGTATTGAGATTTTTGTTGTTGAAGAAACATATGTTATTTGTACAGAAATGAGTCACAAAAGAAGCCCAACTCGAATCTTGTGCGTTTCGTTGATAAATTTGTTTATTATATGGTCACATACAGATTATATATATATATATATATATATATATATATATATATATATATATATTGGATAGATGCTTTAAAATTATCACAGAAAATAAAATAAACATGAAATTATACATTTCCAAGATTTTCAAAATTGAAATATATATATATATATATATATATATATATATTATATATATATATATATATATATATCAATAGTAATAATAATAATAGTAATAATAATAATAATTTCGCACTTAGAACCGAGTATTGAAAATCCTATCAATGAAAGAGTGTGTGTGTGTTTCGTGTGCGTGTGTGTGTGTGCGTGGGTTCCGCGGATTTTTCTTTCCGTACGAGTTGTTCGTTTATTTCGTACGAGTTGTTGTACACCCACCTTAGACCTACGGTAGGGATTTATTTTCCGTACGAATTGTTCATTTGTTTTTCTTTTTCCGTACGAAGTGTTCGGTGATTTAATTATTTTCTTTTTTCGTACGAATTGTTAATTTATTTTTTATTTTTCCGTACGAATTGTTCGGTGATTTAATTATTTTCTTTTTTGTACGACTTGCTCATTGTTCATTTCTTTTTCTTTTTCCGTACGGTGTTCGGTGATTTAATTATTTTCTTTTTTCGTACGAATTGTTCATTGTTCCTTTATTTTTATTTTCCCATACGAAGTGTTCGGTGATTTAATTTTTTTACTTTTCCGTACGAATTGTTCATTTATTTATTTATTTTTATTTTTCCGTACGAAGTGTTCGATGATTTAATTATTTTCTCTTTCCGTACGAATTGTTCATTTATTTTTCTTATTCTGTACGATTTGTTCATTTATTTCGTATGAGTTGTTTTACACCCGCCTTAGACCTACGGGGATTATTTTCCGTACGAGTTGTTTTACACCCGCCTTAGATCTGCGGTACCGCGGAAGGACGGGGCGGGGTCGAACCCCATTTAACGCGCGACGCGCACATGTGTCAACTGATGCCGGGAGGCGATGATGCCCTGAGGCGTTGATGCGCAGAGGCACTGGCTGATGGGCTGATGATGCCCGAGGCACTGGCTGATGGTGCCCTGAGGCACTGGCTGATTAGGGGTCCTATAAGAGAGCGGCGGGGTGGCTGAAGGACTCATATGCGCTTGGCTCTCGCCGAGCGAAGACCCTTCCTCTGTGTCCCCTCCTCTTCTCTCTCTCTCTCTCTCTTAGGTTAGGTATGCCCCTTTGGGGAGTGAAGCCATCCCACCTTCTCCCCCAAAGAGGTTTCCCCCTCTTCCTTAGGTTAGGCATGCCCCTTTTGGGGGTGAGGCCGTCCCAACTTCTCCCCCAAAGAGGTTTCCCCCCTTACAACAAAGGGGGGGGGGGGCCTTGCAACAAAGGGGGTGGGGTGGCACTCTTGCAACATTTGCAATTGCATTGCACTCATACATTTTGCCACTATACTACTGAAGCATTTTCACAACTACCTTATGTATATCAAGTATATACTTAACATTAAAGGAAAACAATATATGCAATAATTAAAGTAAAAAATAACTAGATGTCTCATTAAAGTATCTATCACTGTAGTATTAGTACTGAATCAGTAATACTTTCCAGCATACTAATAGGACTAATATAATTAAAGATTTACTCGTCATAGATTATTTCAAGAACTAAGTATTTTCCTTCACGTAAGCTAACTTACAGTAGATCAAAAGTTGGGGGGGACATGTCCCCCCCCCCCGTTAGTTATGCCCCTGCTCGTATCAGTCGTATGTATACGGTATAATGCAGTTTCATAGTGATATAGATACTACAGTTATATATAGTCTACAATAGGCTTCATACAGAACGAATGTCTGTTTCCTTCTTTGAAACTTGTCTGGAACGCGTATCATTATAATGAGTGAGGTACCAACCTTCCAAAATATGTCGTCTTGGTACTCTCCACTGAAGTGGAGCGGAAAACTAGGGGGGATAAGTGCTGGATAAAAGTCCGTAAGTGCTCAGCATTCAGCTATGGCTATTACAGTAGGTAGTATAACGCTACTTCACTGAAATTTTAGGAAGTATAACGCCGTTATACCGCGTTACCCCTCGACTACACCCCTGATTATATTCTTATATTGAGAAATACTATATTTTCTAGCTTATTATAAAAGTAACGGTAACTGTAACGCATTACTTTTCCATAGAAGTAACTGTAGTGGTAATGACGTTATTTTATATTGCAAGTAACGGTAACGGTAACGCAGTTACTTTAAAAAAGTAATGTGCCCAACACTGGGAGTGGTATGGTTCAATTTTGATTGAATTAAGTAGGGGGAACACTACAGAGAACGTATACATCCCCCTTCAGCAGCTGTTAAGGCATTTAGGCACCGAAATAGTAAGGCGAGAGGGTATTGAGTTCGTGCGGTTGGATATTGAACAAGGAGAGAAAGACAGGCAAAGCACCACAATCCCTACCAAAAAGAATAGCTCAAGTACAGTGTCAGTATTACATACATCCTCTGTGTTAGAAAATCTAGGAGAGGAAGAGCCATTATTATCCTGAAGTGATACGATGAGTATACTGATTAATGCAGCATTGCTTGTATATACAGGGTGTTCAAAAAGAAGCGCAACCCATTGGAGAATGCATATATCATTGTAACCTAACCTTTTTCTTTTATTTTGGGTTACGTTTCGAATACCCTGTCTTCGGTTAAGGTATACGGGGCTCCAATAAACCTTAGCCCCCCCCCCCCCCGCCCATGGCCTAAACCATTAGAGGTACAGTAAAACTAAACATACCTTACAAAAGAGAATTTAATCCTGCATTTAATGAGAAACAATTAAAACTTGGTGTTCCTGCCATTGGCTTCCAAGACAGCCTGAATTCGCTTTGGGCAGCTTGCCAAAAGTGACGTGAATAGATCTTGATCGTTACGCAAATTTGCTAAAACAGTTTCAATGTGTTGCGTCATTGTATCCTTCGAAAATCGATTTGCTGCAGGTTCTTGAAACAAGAGACATTTAACCTTGTCCTTTATAACTGATCCAATGTGTTCACAGACGTTCAGGTCAGGAGAATTTTCTGGCCATTCTTCATTTCCAAAGAAATCGATCTCATGGTTCCGCAACAACTGTTGAGTAGCTAATGCTTTAAAGCAGGGGGCCTTATCGTGCAGAAGTGTGACCTGATCGACATCCATAACATTGTTTGGGTTTCTTAGAAAAGGAATGACATGCTGGAATAGAATAATATCACAAAAATACTGTCCATCCTAACTCTGACCATTTGGCTTCAGCACCCACATGAGCTTCTTTGCAGTAAACAAAACAAACACACCAACACAGTCTGGACTTTTTAATAATTCGCGATAATGTTCATTGTCATCGATTTCATCTGGTGTTGTGGCCCACACTCGATCATTTTGGTAGTTAGGCCGACGTGTTACGTAAACAAAAAATTCATCGGAGACAGCTAAATGCATGAAATCATCCAGATTCCAATCTTCAAGGTAATGGGCAAACCACATTCTGTCATCGATGTTAAGTTGAGTTTTTCTTGGCTTTGGAAGTTCATGCCAAGGCTTTAAACCTTGCCTATGACGGTACAGTCGAATGATCTCCACTAACGATCTTTCCTCTCAACACTTCGATCTCTCTAGAAAGTTTAGTACAGCTGTTTTTCCGCTTACGCGTACTGCTTTCAATGATGTCTTTTGTTTCCTGAGAGAGTGGCAAATTTGGGCGCCCAGATTTGGTTGTATCCATTTCACATTCATCCAAAGTTTTATTCCAATTTCTTTTGACGAAGTCCTCACTTCTTCGCAACTTTTTGGCAACCCATGAACGTGTTATAAATGTGGCTCCAGCATCACGAGCTTCCCGAAATGTTATTGCTCGTATGCGATCTATCACACGTTGCCTCTCCGAATCACCAATTAATTGAGAAGCCATTATATTATCACTTTATCAGCTAGAGTAATTTTAATACCTGCAATAAATAAAGAATTTTATATATTTTTATAATCACTAAAAACTATTTCGATATAAGTAAACATGTAAGCTGCAAATTGGGGGGCTAAGGTGTTTTGGAACCCCTTATATAGCCATCCCTTAATTGGCAAACATTTAAAGAAGTAACAAAGACAGCTGCAGATGTGATTAGTATAAAATATGTTGGTGAAAACAAAAGGAAATGTACACCATGGTGGACATAAGAACTGAAGAGTGCTGTTAAACGTAAAATGAATAAGTTCAGACTCTGGATAAAAAGGAGATCACCTGAATCACGTCTTGAATATCAAATAACACGAAATGAAACTGAGGAAATAAAGAGAGAAACACAAAATAAGACATGGAAAGAGTTAAGGGAACAACTAGAGGCAGATTATAATTATCTTAGTGGTAGAAAACTAGTATATAGCTTAGCAAAAGGATACAGGAAAAGAGGCAAAGATCATGTCTCATCTGTAACAGGTGGTCCATAGAAGGTTAAGAGATAGTTGTCTGGAGCACTGACTATGAAGGCCAGTTAATCACTATGAATAATGAACATACAGTTGCCTAGGCCAATGGTTCCAGATTTGAGACTTATAAAATATATTGGAGATCAGTCCACTAACCATGGCTTCTATTATCTTATTGACTGACTCACCAAGCCTAGTGATAAATCTAAATACAAAATTGCGTATGACACTGGCACAGTTAGGCACCTTATTAACTACAAACAGCATATCTCCTCCTTTTAGGTGAAGATTGTAGACACCAATCGACCAGGGAAGTACTCCGAGGGGGACGTTAGACAGAAGATAAGGAGTGCTGGAACTTCCGTTTCTCCTGTCACTGTCCTCCTTAGCTGATCTTTTTCCGTGTCTCATCCACCCTGTGACCAGTCCAGCATGCTCTCAAACATACACTTCTCTCCCCATTCCTCACTACATATACATGCATTTTACACACTACGTAATTTTTTCAAAATTAAAAAAAGGAAAATGGCATTAATTTGAAGAGCCTCGGAGTCCCCTAGGGAGGGGACCATAAATGTCCCCACTTCTGGCTGCCCCGCTGCCGATACCGGGAATGCAGACCCGGGCAGCGAGGCTGGATCTGCTACCACCCATTCGAAATGTTCTGGACCTCTGTTTGATTCACTTTTCTTAATCTTCTGCAACATTCGTGGCCTTTTCTCAAATTTTCAATGTGTTGAACACCACCTCTCCTCCTCTAAACCTCATCTTCTTTTCCTCACTGAAACTCAGGTGTCTAGGACGACTGACAACAATCCCTTTTCTGTACCCCTCTTACGTTATCTATACTCAATTTCACTCCAAAGATGGATGTTACGTATATGTACACAATGACCTAACTTGTTCTCGTATTCCCGAATTCGAATCTACCGAATTCTATACCCTCTGGCTACGGCTTACATGCCAATCTCAAACTAAATACAGCTGCGCTGTTTACCTTTCCACTAATTCTATTGACGATCAAAAATTCTTTGATTACCTCACTTCCAAAGTGGAACAAATTTTTCCGTCTCCCTTTGCTGAAATCTCCATTTTAGAAGATTTCAATGTTCGCCACCACCTGTGGCTTCCGTCCCATTTCACTAACATTCCTGGTGAACTAGCTTACAAATTTTCTTTCCTAAATGACCTGGAGTAGATTGTATCCCCAATCGCCTTGGAGATAGGCCCAACATTCTGAATTTATTCCTTACCTCTCATCCTTCTTATTACTCTGTGAAACTTTTTTCTCCGTTGGGCTCCTCCGACTACAATCTTATATCTGTTTCCTGTCCTATCGCTCCAATTCGGCCTTCGGCCGTTGGATCCTCCCAAGAGCAGGCGCCTTTGGCACTTCGGCGCCGCTAATTGGGAGGCCCTTAGGCAGTACTTCTGTGATTTCCCATGATTACTGCTTCCGTGGCCGGGACCCTTCCGAGTGTGCTGAGCGCATCACGGAGGTGATTCTCTCGGGCATGGAGGCGTACATTCCATATTCTATTCCTGCTACTAATGCAAAAAAAAAACTTGGTTTAACTGTATTTGTTCTCATGCTATCCGCAACAGAGATGAGACTTTCAAAAGGTACCGTCGTTATTCAACTCCTGACCCTCACTTAGCTTATATTTCTGCCCGCAATCACAAAAAATCTGTTCTTCGACTTGCCGAAAATTCCTTCATCCGACAAAACTGTGAAAACCTATCCAATTCTAATTCTCGCTCTTTCTGGCATCTAGCTAAGAACCCCTTCAACAATTTTACTTCCTTTTCTTTCCTTCCTCTTTTCTATTCCGACGGCTCAGTTGCTGTCCCTTCTCCTGACAAAGCTGAACTTTTCACTCAAAATTTCGCTTGCAATTCCACCCTGGACGATTCCGGTGCTGTTCCTCCATCTCCTTCCCACTTTGATCTTATTATGTCTGAAATTAGAATCTCTTTCAAAATGTTTTTTTCTGCCCTATCTGCGCTCAACTGTGGGAAGGCGTACGGTCCTGATGGTCTTCCTCCTGTTGTTCTTAAGAACTGTGCTTCTGTGCTAACACCCTGCTCAGGCAAACTCTTTCGTCTTTGTCTCTCATCTGGTACTTTTCCTTCCTGCTGGAAGTTCGCCTTCATTCAGCCTGTCGTAAAGAAGGGTGACCGCTCTCAACCCTCCAACTGTTGTTTGATTTTAAAAAACAAACAAAACATCTTTATTGCGGATTATTTATAATCCACTTAACCTAACATACAAATACAATCTTACGTATTATACACTGAACTTAATACAAAAATAAGGCCAACATCGCCACTTAACCTAACATACAAGTATAAAAATAAAGGCAGCATAGCCATTTAACTCAACATACAAATACAATCTTATTATAACACAACTTAATATGCATACATAATCTTTGCTACATTACAAAAATAAGGTATTGTAAACCAGCAGTTGTCTGAACCAAGACTGCCATATAGGTGAGACCGTGAGAGGTACACAGTATCTGCACAATAACACATTAAAGCTGTTTTGGATCATAGAAATGAAATTATATATAAGGGGTTCCAAAAAAAACCTTAGCCCCCCCCCCCCCCCCATTTGCAGCTTACATGTTTACTTATATCGAAATAGTTTTTAGTGATTATAAAAATATATAAAATTCTTTATTTATTGCAGGTATTAAAATTACTCTAGCTGATAAAGTGACAATATAATGGCTTCTCAATTAACCCCTTAACTGCGGAGCGCACATATTTGTGCGCTCGGTCATCAACGAGGTATTGCGGAACACACATATATGTGCGCCATGAATTTATCGTGAATAACAGCCTGCGGAAAGCACAAATATGTGTGCTCATCTATGATTCGTTGATTTTGTTTTAACTTATGACGTCAGTCACACTCTGATTGGTTAAAAAATATCAGTACATAAATTAGAACTGTTGTATTTCAGTTATTGCCAGAAATTGCGTGAGTGTGAAGTGTTTTTTTTTGCCTCCCTTATTTGTGACAATGGCAAAACGTAAACCTCTAAGTGATAGTGATTTGCGATTGTTATTACAACAATATGATGATGATGATGATGATGATTATAGTTTGCGTCTTTCTGATACAGTATTCATTTGCCCTACAAAATGCTTTGAAGATTACCACACAAAAGTCAACTTCGCCTAAAAATAGTAAGTAAATAACTTTTCATTTAAAAATTTTCTGTATTTTTCTGTATTTAACAAATATATTTTCCTCATATATATAGTCTAAATCAAGTTGAACAAAAATAAATGTTGATACATCATCGAAAAAAACTATATAAGCAACACAACAAACAAAATTTTGGTAAACCCCAAATTTTGTAAATTTGGGGAAAATGACTCCGCACTGTGCGTTCGTTTTCGTTCGGAGCCTCACGCAGCTAAGGGGTAATTGGTGATTCGGAGAGGCAACGTGTGATAGATCGCATACGAGCAGTAACATTTCGGGAAGCTCGTGATGCTGGAGCCACGTTTATAACACGTTCATGGGTTGCCAAAAAGTTGCGAAGAAGTGAGGACTTCGTCAAAAGAAATTGGAATAAAACTTTGGATGAATGTGAAATGGATACAACTAAATCTGGGCGCCCAAATTTGCCACTCTCTCAGGAAACAAAGGACACCATTGAAAGCGGTACGCGTAAGCGGAAAAACAGCTGTACTAAACTTTCTAGAGAGATCGAAGTGTTGAGAGGAAAGATCGTTAGTGGAGATCATTCGACTGTACCGTCAAAGGCAAGGTTTAAAGCCTTGGCATGAACTTCCAAAGCTAAGAAAAACTCAACTTAACATCGATGACAGAATGTGGTTTGCCCATTACCTTGAAGATTGGAATGTGGATGATTTCATGCATTTAGCTGTCTCCGATGAATTTTTGGTTTACGTAACACGTCGGCCTAACTACCAAAATGATCGAGTGTGGGCCACAACACCAGATGAAATCGATGACAATGAACATTATCGCGAATTATTAAAAAGTCCAGACTGTGTTGGTGTGTTTATTTTGTTCACTGCAAAGAAGCTCATGTGGGTGCTGAAGCCAAATGGTCAGAGTTGGGATGGACAGTATTTTCGTGATATTATTCTATCCCAGAATGTCATTCCTTTTCTAAGAAACCCAAACAATGTTATGGATGTCGATCAGGTCACACTTCTGCACGAGAAGGCCCCCTGCTTTAAGGCATTAGCTACTCAACAGTTGTTGCAGAACCCATGAGATCGATTTCTTTGGAAATGAAGAATGGCCAGAAAATTCTCCTGACCTGAACGTCTGTGAACACATTGGATCAGTTATAAAGGACAAGGTTGAATGTCTCTTGTTTCAAGAACCTGCAGCAAATCGATTTTCGAAGGATACAACGACGCAACACACTGAAACTGTTTTAGCAAATTTGCATAACGATCAAGATCTATTCACGTCACTTTTGGCAAGCTACCCAAAGCGAATTCAGGCTGTCTTGGAAGCCAATGGCGGGAACACCAATTTTTAATTGCTTCTCATTAAATGCAGGATTAAATTCTCTTTTGTTAGGTATGTTTAGTTTTACTGTACCTCTAATGGTTTAGCCATGGGCGGGGGGGGCTAAGGTTTATTGGAGTCCCGTATTCTTCCGGGTTAAAACTGGCACTGCTCCATTTTGGTTCCCTACTGTTAGAAAATCTAGAAGAGGAAGAGCCATTGTTGTCCCAAGGCGATATGGTGACTAAGTTGATTCATGCAGCATTGCTTGTATATATTAAGTTAAGGTGTATATATATCCATCTCATAATTGTAAGGTTAGTGAAAAATTCACCTAATTTAGAGCTAGCATTTTTGGGCTCTTGTGGCATCATTTTTTTTTTAGGGGGGGGGGGGGGACAGCGCGTCCTTTCTACTCGTTTGTTGAATGCGGCACTTACAAGGCGTGGTCTTATAGAGAGCTCTCTTGCAATTCAGTTTGGTTGTTTAGATACAAGATTGTTGCATCATGCAATGATGCAGGTTGTGTTGTTGTTGTTGCAAGGTTTAGAAAGAAGACCATAAATAGTGCCCCTTTTGTTTTTCTTAATTTTATGCTACCGAGGCCTAAAGTAGGCCCACATCGAGTCAGCAACCCTGAGGTAGCACCTAATACGACCTTCAAGTCCGTAAGTTTGTTTTAGTCCAGCTTAAAATAGGCTAGAAGTTAAAGTAGCCCCTCAGAGTTTGGCCGTTCAAGGCTCAGCTAGGATTCTGAACCCAATCAAAATAAATAAAATAACAGGGTCCTTCGAACCGGATTCTAGCCTAAGACTGAGTCAGTGGCTATTTTTCGGCAAAGTTCTGATTGTTCAAATTGTAGCCTTAGTAGGCTTTGGACGGGTTGAGCATAATTGAGTTAAGGTCCCAGGTTAGAAAGTTTGGTCGCCCAATTGAAAAACTTGGCCGCTAGTCTGTCGTTGTTTTGGGCCTACATTTGGTTTTATTGTTCGTAGGCGAAGGTTGCAGACTTCAGTGCGCCAGTTACTTGGGTGTAAAATTTGGTATTCCAGACTGGTGGTTGATCAGTACCCCAACCAACCAATTTAGTTATTTGACAAAAGGCAAAATTTGAGTTTGGTCAGTTTGGTTAAGTATTTTCGCCAATTCAGCTTATTTGGCATTGCGCCCAATTGTTTGTTTGCATTGAAGATGAGTGCAGCTGAATTGAACAAGTTTAGAAAAAAAAAGGGTTTACAAAGATTTAATTATGATACAAAGGTCATTGCCACTATAGATTCTGCCATAGAGCAAGAAGATTTAAGCTTAGTGACTGCGCAGCTTTCCATATTAGAAACTAAACAGGATAATGTTAAAATGTTAAAATTGAGGCTCTTATAGAAGAGGATGAAATTGAAAATGAAATAATTTACTTTGAAGAGATTATTGATGACATAATTAAAATGTGCCAGTGCCACAGAGCAAAAGAGTTTAGCAGCTCAGTACAGTTAGATACCAGGTCTAATAATGAAACACAACCCTCAACAAACAATGTTTGTGAGGTTAAGGTCAACAGATATGCAGTTCAATTACCGAGGCTTGTACTCAAAACATTTTCTGAGAGTATTCAGGAATGGCAAAGATGGGCAGACAGTTTTCAGTCAGCAGTTCATTCTAGTCAAGTGTTAAGTGCTGTGGAGAAGTTTAATTATTTGCAGTCCCTCTTGGAAGGGGAGGCAGCAAAGACAATAGCAGGATTACCATCAGACATGGGCAGTAATGTATTTGAAAATACTTAAATATGTATTTAAATACAAATGTATTTAAATATCATACATGTATTTATAAATACTTTTTGGAGAGTATATTTAATTACGTATTTAAATACTTTCGAAAAGTATTTAGTATTTGTAAATACCTGTTTTTAAATACATTTTAAAATACTTTTTTGTGAACTGTTCAATTTTGCGAGGATGTGCAGTACTAACCACCAAGTATTTGACTGGTACCACAGAACACAGTAAAACATTTTTCAAGTGCTTGTGCTTCCAGAAAGTTCCAGGCTCAGCAGGCTGGAACTTTCTGGAAGCACACTGAAAAATGGAACTTCCAGCCTGCTCTAGTGGCGATTGTCACAGACTCACAGCTGAAGTGCGGCAGCCGGCAGGCTATCCTGAGGCATCGTTATATCTGGTTGTGTAAAGTTCAGCGCTAACTGTGCAATTAGCTTTAGCCTATTGATCATATTAGACGAGGACAACATTTGTAACATGGCTGCAGCAAGTGGAAGTGGTGGAAAAGAAGGTGGTAAAATAGAAGTTGTTGATGGTGGAAGTGAAAATAAAAATAGCGAATCACACCTGCACCCACTTTTTGATGGAAAATATTTCCGAGCAACTTCCAAAGATGGTAGTAAAGTGAAGAATTTATGTCTTCTGTGCCACAAAACAATTGCAGCGTCTACTTCTGCGACTTTTCGATTTCATTTGACTCTAAGCTGATGTTAGTGATTTTATGTGCTTTTTGAAAAGTATCTAAATTGTATTTGAAATGAATTTAAATACATTTTAGGAGTAATGTATTTAGAATTTAAATACGTTCTGAAAACCTGAATTTTATTTAGTATTTAATTACTTTTATTTTCAAGTAATGTATTTATTATTTAAATACATCTAAAATATTTACTGCCCAATATTTACTGCCCATGTCTGATTAGCATTAACAGAAGCTAATTATAATGTGGCTTGGGATATATTAAAGAAACGGTTTGATAAGCCAGAGATCTTAATTAAAAGCTACCTTCGTGAACTTTTAACTATACCTCGTGTTAATAATCCCAATAGTGTCAAGGAGTTACGGCAGTTATATGATGAATTTGAAGTTAGAACTAGGTCCCTAGACAACTTGGGTGTAGGAATGGAAAGGTATGGTGTAATGTTAGTCACTATACTGGAGTCTAAATTGCCTAGCTCAATTTTGCTTGAATTAAGTAAGGGACACTCTACAGAACATGCAGAGCTGGATTTACCATGGTGTAAGTGGTGCAGATACACCAGGACCCCAACAAAATCTTTGGCCTCTAAGTATAAACGAATATGCTGCTAGAAAAACAAGAAAGGCAATTCTGTAAATTAATCTAGTCTCTGTAATTAGTTGTAAGATAAATTGTAACTTTACACATTGCTTACCCCTCACCGTAGACCTTCAAGTAAGATGAATCGTTTAGTTAAGGTTTGATGATTTGTTTATTTTTTGTTGTTTACAACTGTAATATACTGAAAACAATAAATTATTTGCCAGCAATTGCATTTAAGGAGAGAAAGTCTATCAGTCACTTGCAACCCAAAAAGGTTTTATTCTGTAGCTATGGGGGCCCCGCATGCTAGTTCCACCAGGGCCCCCACACTGCTAAATCCGGCCCTGAGAACATGTGTACATCCCCCTTCAGCAGATGTTAAGCCTTTTAGGCAGAGAATTAGCAAGACGAGAGGGAACTGAGTTTGCACAGTGGGATGTTAAACAAGGGGACAAAGGCAGGCACAGCACCAAAGTTTCTACAAAAAGGAATAGCCAGTGGTGTAGTGCTGTGGAAGCGCGTGGGAACGCGCGTTCCCTTACTTTTTTGGTAGACGGAACGGCGTTCCCTCACTATTTCAAATAAATCCGAACTTACAAATCTCTAACGTCATGAAATTTTAATTCCCACCCCTAGAAGAAATATGAGAAAGAATCATTAACTGTTTCATTTCTTTTAGCTTCGACTGAGGCAATGCTAGCCTATAAAGATCTGGTGAAACAGTCACCACGGCGTACCAGTTGTTAACTTTTTTTAGTTAATCATTCCAGTTGTTAGCTATTTTTATTGATCGTACTGGATGTCGTATATCTAATGACACTGGAAATACTGCATCTTCAACCTTGGAATATATCCTAATATCCAGTGCATATGACCTCAAAATATCCCTGAAATTGGTCAGATTTCAAAAGATTTCCCGGGGGGCTTACAGTGCACCCGGACCCCCAGCTGTAGGGCTCGCCGCGCTCGCCATTGTCCCCCCGCATCTGAGTAACACTCAAAATGCGTTCCCTCACTTCTTTATTTAGCACTACACTACTGGGAATAGCCCAGTACAGTGTCAGCTCTACATGCATCCTCTGAGAATAAATTAAAGGGAATCAAGGAATGCATATTTTGCGAAGGCAACCACAAGTCATATAAATGTGAAGTGGCTGAGGCTTTACCTGTTGATGAGAGAAAGGACAGGGTAACTAAGTCCATAGCATGTTTTAAATGTTTTCTGAAAGGTCACAGAGCAAGGTTTTGTAAGTTTAAAATTTGAAGTTTAAAGAACTTAAGAGAGAAAATTTGAGAATTTCTGGGTTTGCGGGTTCAGTTCAACCCCGAACCAAAGTTAAGAAGGTAGAAGTTCTGGTTAAGGGGTTGTTACCACGAAGTCCCACTATTCAAGGTCCAAGCTGTAGAGATTGAGGAACTTTGTGATCCAGTCACTACTTGTTTAGATATGGCATGTGTCCAAGAATTGCAAGTTAAAGGAATTAATTTGGGCAATAATAAGTTTGAAAGAACAGAAGATATTAGTTTTTTGATTGGAGCTGACTATTATTGGGACTTCATCACTGGTAACATTGTCAGCACATCTCAAGGTCATGTAGCTATTGAAAGTAAGCTAGGCTGGATGCTACATGGTAGCTATTGCAATGAAATGGAGGTTAAAGCTCTTTTTGTTAAGAATGAGAACAGCCTTGGTTTGGAAAGGCATCTGAAAGCCTTTTGGGAACTTGAATCCATTGGCATAAAAGACAAACAGGAGAAGCAGGCAAGTACAGTGAACAGGGAGGTTTTAGAGTAATTTGAAAGAGGCGTTTGGTTTAGAGATAGTTGCTACGAAGTTGGCCTCCCTTGGAAGGACTCTTACAAACCCAGCTCAAACTTTCAGCTAGCTAATAGGAGGTTGGAGACTTCATTGCACAGACTAAGGAAAAATGAGGATTTGTTAAATGAATACAATGAAGCCATCCTAAGCTATGTAAAGGAGGGCTATGCTGAAAGGGTGCAAGGTGAGCTGGTGAGCCAGGAGGCATATTATCTGCCAGGCAAAACTACCACCAAACTGAGGATAGTTTTTGATGGCTCAGCGAAGGACAAAGGTGGTGTATCCTTGAATGACTGTTTGGATGCTGGGCCAAATTTAAATGCAGATTTATTTTCCTTGTTACTGAGATTCAGGTTTGGTAGAGTAGCATTGACTGCAGATGTAAAGCAAGTAGGGTATAAAATAAGCGTGCAGTGTTCCCAAAATGTACAGTGTTCATTGTAATTTGTGTAGTGATTGGGGTATGGCAAGTTAAGTAATATTATTGTAGATATTTTTTAACTGCACAAAATCAGCATGAACACTACACAAATTACAATGAACACTGTACATTTTGGGAACACTGCACGCTTATTTTATACCCGGGAAGCAAGCATTTTTGAGGATAAAGTTAAAACCAGAGGACAGAGATGCAGTAAGGTATCTGTGGGTGGATACGATAAACTTTTTAGAAAATGAACCCAAGGTTCAAGCATATAGAATGAAGTCAGTGTTGTTTGGCCTCAGCTTTAGTCCATTTCTGTTGGCAGCTACCATGTAGTACCATTTTAAGAAATATTCTGAAGTCTATCCTAATACTATTGAACACACAAGGTAAAAATTTATGTTGACGATTTGCTGTGTTCAGTGGCGAATACAGAAATGACTAAACAGGTATTCATTGAGGCTAGAGCTATAATGAGGAAGGCTGGCATGGAGCTTAGAAAATGGCAGACCAATCATTTTCAGTTACAACAGTTTATGAGTCAGTCCTGTGTAGGACCTGATGCAGCAGAAAGTATTGAGGATTCTGGTATTAAGGAGTTGTGGGAAATAGACATTGTTTGGCAGCAAGGAGAGGATTTGTTACTTTCAATGGGAAATCTTTAGTAGAGCTGGCTGAAAATGAGACAAGGTGGGCAAAACGTACAGCTCTTAATTTGGCTTCGAAGGTCTTTGATCCTCCTGGATTCCTGGCTCCATTTATGATAAAGTAAAAAATTTGGTTTCATAGCCTCTGGGAAATTAGACTTGGTTGGGACCAAGAGTTACCCGATCATATGGTGGTAACGTGGAAATATTGGTTCAAAGAATTGGTACATATTGGAGACATTGAAATCCCAAGATGGTACTTTGAAGAGTTGAACAACAGTCCAGATAATTTGGAGCTGCACATCTTTTGTGATGCAAGTGAGGAAGCCTATGTAACTTGCATTTATATAAAAGGCACATATGAAGAGGAAGGAAGTTGCAGGTCGGTTGCTGCAAAGAGCAGAGTAGCACCTTTGAAAAGGCTTTCTATTCGAAGGTTGGAACTGATTGCTAATCGGCTTGCAGTTACAGTGCAAAACTGTGGGTCTTTATGAAATTCCAAGTTATTATTGGACAGACTCCATTATAGTTTGGCACTGGTTAAGAAGCCAGGCAAAGAAATGGAAACCATTTGTTGTCAATAGGGTGATGGAAATTCAAACACATACAGATCCAAAGCAATGGAAGCATTGTCCAGGTACCCAAAACCCAGTAGATTTACCAACACGAGGAATTTCAGTGAAAGATCTTGCACAGTCAAGTTTGTGGTGGAATGGGCCAGAGTGGCTAAAACTTGGAAGTGACAATTGGCCTTCTAATCAGCCTATTGTAGTAGAATGCCAGGCTGAAAAAGAATGGGTGAGTGAGAGGGGAAAATGCACTGTGAACAGTTGTCAAGTTATGCAGCAGGACCGATATTGAGGCTTGAGGACATTAGCAGTCTGAAAAAGTTGAGTGACAGCGTGGGTATATAGATTTACAGACAACATTAAGGGAGAAACAAGGAGGGAAGGAATTCTGAACAGTAAGGAGATTCAGCAAGCCAGGCAATACTGGGTGGTATATGTGCAGAAGGAAAAATTTGAAGAAAGAAAATTGCTCACCAGCAGTCCATTACAGGTTCTACCAACACATTCTGCTCTCAAAGGTTTGGATGTGTTTGTGGTTCAGGATTTATTGAGAATAGGAGATAGATTACAGTCTTTTGGGCTACCAGAGGAGAAAAGTCATCCAATTTTGCTACCTTCTTGGAGGGACACTTTGTGGAACTTTTGATCCTGGATACGCATGATAAGTTGTTACATGCTGGAGTTAGAGAAGTGATAATAGAAATCAAACAGCAATTTTGGGTTCCCAAAATTAGACAAGTAGTATAAAAGGTGATTTGAAGTGTTGGAGTGCAAAGCCTTATCATGAAAAGGTGGCTCCACTTCCAAGAGAACTGTGTGTCTATACTGCCCCATTTGGGGAGTCCAACAAAAGTTATATATATATATCTTTTCACATGTGCTATCATCACAACAATCCATTTGGAGTTGGTAAGCAACTTAAGTAGTGATGTATTTCTTTTGACCTTTAAAAAGTTTGTGAACAAAAAAGGCTGCAAAAGAACTCCAAGAGGTTTAGTCCTTGCTAAAAGAGGAAGGATTCCAATCCTCCTTTTTACACCATGGGGTACAGTGGGAGTTTATTGTTGAGAGAGCACCATGGTGGGGAGGATTTTGGGAAAGGCTAGTGAGAAGTGTAAAGTGTCCATTAAAGAAACTTTTGGCTAATGCTCATTTGAACAAAAAAGAATTCTGCAGTGTTTTGTGTGAAGTAGAAGCAATGGTGAACAGCAAGCCCATCACCTTTGTTTATAACAGTATGCAGGATGCAAAGCCATTGACATCAAATCATTTTCTCTGTGATAAACGATTAACGTCAAGCCCCAGTTTGCCAATAGACTTACAGCCTATCCAGAACAGTCAAGAAGAGTTAACCAGAAGGTTCAAGTACCTTGAAGAACTACAAGATCAGTTATGGAAGAGGTAGCAGATGGAATACAAACAAACAAACAAACAAACACTTTATTTCAGACTCAACAGGTACAAACATTATACAAGAGGTCCATAGAAGGCCACAACTCAATTATTACCCATCCGGCAATGTAAAGGACTCCAATGCAAATTGTATCAATGTGGAAGAAGTGGTAATGATTGGGGGATGAAAGATCAAAGCAATGCTGGAAGCTTGGCATGAAGAGTTTTGTTGGGAAAGACAATTTAGTTAGGTCTGCACTGGTAAAGACTTCAGGAGGAAAATTAAAGAGACCCATACAAAAACGCTATGCTTTAGAAATAAGAAAAAACACGGATAGAAGTATTTGGGTTACAGCTAAACTTGCAGAAGGTAATGACAACAATGTCTCTTCAGTGGGGAGTGTTAGAAAATGTAGAAGAGGAAGAGCCATTGTTGTCCCAAGGCGATATGATGACTAAGCTGATTGATGCAGCATTGCTTGTATATATTAAGTTAAGGTGTATATATATCCATCTCATAATTGTAAGGTTAGTGAAAAATTTACTTAGTTTAGAGCTAGCATTTCTGGGCTCTTGTGGCATCATTGTTTGGGCACTCTTGTGGCATCATTTTTGGGGGGCGCTGCGAGTCCTTCCTACTCGTTTGTTGAATGCGGCACTTGCAGGGCGTGGTCTTATAGAGAGCTCTCTTGCAATTCAGTTTGGTTGTTTAGATACAAGATTGTTGCAATGGTGCAGGTTGTGTTGTTGTTGCAAGGTTTAGAAGGAAGACCATAAATAGTGCCCCTTTTGTTTTTTATCTTAATTTTATGCAACTGAGACCTAAGGTAGGCCCACATCGAGTCAGCAACCCTGAGGTAGGACCTAATAGGACCTCCAAGTCCTCCAAGTCTAGCTTAACTTTGGCTGTAGGTTAAACTGGCCCTTCAGAGCTTGGCCGTTCACGGCTCAGCTGGGATTCTGAACCCAATAAAATAAAAAAAAAATAACATGGTTCTTCGAAATCGGATTCTTGCCCAAGACTGAGTCAGTGACTATTTTCCGCCGAAGTTCTGATTGTGCAAATTGTAGCCCAAGTTAGGCCTAGACGGGTTGAGCATAATTGAGTTAAGGTCCCAGAGTAGAAAGTTTGGTCGCCCAATTGCGAAACTTGGCCACTCGTCTGTCGTTGTTTTGGGCCTACATTTTTACCGGTTTGGTTAATTTTGGTTTATTGTTCGTAGGCGAAGGTTGCAGACTTCACTGCGCCAGTTATTGGGTGGAAAATTTGGTATTCCATACTGGTGGTTGGTCAGTACCCCAACCAAACAATTCAGTTTATTTGAAAAAAGCAAAATTTGAGTTTGATCAGTTTGGTTAAGTATTTTTGCCAATTCAGCTTATTTGGTATTGAGCCCAATTGTTGTTTGCATTGAAGATGAGTGCAGCTGAATTGAACAAGTTTAGAAAAAGGAGAAGCGCCTCCAAAGGTCTAATTACAAAGGTCATTGCCACTACATATTCTGCCATAGAGCAAGAGGATTTAAGCTTAGTGACTGCGCAGCTTTCCATATTAGAAACTAAAAAGGTTGCTCTAAGCTAAGTAACTGTTAAAATTGAGGCTCTTATAGAAGAGGATGAAATAGAAAATAACATAATTTACTTTGAAGAGATTATTGATGATATAATTAAAGTATGCCACAGAACAAAAGAGTTTAGCAGCTCAGTACAGTTAGAGACCAGGTCTAATAATGAAACACAACCCTCAACAAATGGTGTTTGTGAAGTTAAGGTTAACAGATCTGCAGTTCAATTACCGAGGCTTGTACTCAAAACATTTTCTGGGAGTATTCAGGAATGGCAAGGATGGGCAGACAGTTTTCAATCAGCAGTTCATTCTAGTCAAGTGTTAAGTGCGGTGGAGAAGTTTAATTATTTGCAGTCCCTCTTGGAAGGGGAGGCAGCATAGACAATAGCAGGAGTAGCATTAACAGAGGCTAATTATAATGTGGCTTGGGATATATTAAAGAAACGGTTTGGTAAGCCAGAGATCTTAATTAAAAGCCACCTCCGCGAACTTTTAGCTATACCTCCTATTAATAATCCCAATAGTGTCAAGGAGTTATATGATGAATTTGAAGTTAGAACTAGGTCCCTGCACAACTTGGGTGTAGGAATGGAAAGGTATGGTATAATGTTGGTCACTATACTGTAGTCTAAATTGCCTAGCTCAATTTTGCTTGAATTAAGTAGAGGACACTCTACAGAACATGTGTACATCCCCCTTCAGCAGATGTTAAGTCTTTTAAGCACAGAATTAGCAAGACGAGAGGGAATTGAGTTTGCACAGTGGGATGTTAAACAAGGGGACACAGGAAGGCACAGCACCAAAGTTTCTACAAAAAGGAATAGTCCAGGTACAGTGTCAGCTCTACATGCATCCACTGAAAATCAATTAAAGGGAATCAAGGAATGCATATTTTGCGAAGGCAACCACAAGTCATATAAATGTGAGGTGGCTGAGGCTTTACCTGTTGAGGAGAGAAACGACAGGGTAACTAAGTCCATAGCATGTTTTAAATGTTTTTTGAAAGGTCACAGAGCAAAGTTTTGTAAGTTTAGAATTTTGTGCAAAAAATGCAACGGCCGGCATCAGCTATTATTGTGTGAAAACACTCCTAGTAGGCCTACCCCAGAAGTAGAGACATCAGTGGCACATGCCACTGCTATGAAAGGGAGCAAAAGTAAAGGGGATTACTGCAAACAGCTGCAGCATTATTAATTGGGAATGATGGAGAAGCTACTGTAAGAGTAAATGCAAAAAACTTCACTTTTTTACGTGAAGGTCAAAATATGAGAATAAAAACCCACTCTAATAGACAGAGTTTATTTCCACGACAGTTTCGACGCCCACTGGCATCCTCCTCGGGTGGATACAGAAACACAAATGAAACAAAACAAGAGGGAAAAACAGTTCAGGGATCGACCGTTAAGAAATTCGCACCTAGGTTGGATTCCATTCTCTCGAGACAGGAGGGGCATTTTCATTAAGTACATTCGCACAAATTTTAAAACTATCTTCCTGTTCTAAACATACAGATTCTATTATTTTTACATAATTATTACATTTATAATTAAATTTATTACATTTAATATTGCATAATTATTAATTACAGAAATTATAAATTTATTATTACATTGGTTATTACATTGTTGTTTATTATACAGAAATTATAAACCGAAAAACGAATGAAAAAAGGCGATTAGGAAATAATCCAGAGACCATTGAGAAATTCGCACCTAGGTTAGATATCGTTCTCCCGAAACCTAATCGCCTTTTTTCATTCGTTTTTCGGTTTATAATTTCTGTATAATAAACAACAATGTAATAACCAATGTAATAATAAATTTATAATTTCTGTAATTAATAATTATGCAATATTAAATGTAATAAATTTAATTATAAATGTAATAATTATGTAAAAATAATAGAATCTGTATGTTTAGAACAGGAAGATAGTTTTAAAATTTGTGCGAATGTACTTAATGAAAATGCCCCTCCTGTCTCGAGAGAATGGAATCCAACCTAGGTGCGAATTTCTTAACGGTCGATCCCTGAACTGTTTTTCCCTCTTGTTTTGTTTCATTTGTGTTTCTGTATCCACCCGAGGAGGATGCCAGTGGGCGTCGAAACTGTCGTGGAAATAAACTCTGTCTATTAGAGTGGGTTTTTATTCTCATACTGTAAGAGTGTTGTTTGATAGTGGTAGCCAGTGTAGTAAATGCAAAAAACTTCACTTTTTTTCTACGTGAAGGTCAAAATATGAAAATAAAAACCCAC
Source organism: Bathynomus jamesi (assembly GCA_023014485.1). Lineage (NCBI taxonomy): Eukaryota > Metazoa > Arthropoda > Malacostraca > Isopoda > Cirolanidae > Bathynomus > Bathynomus jamesi. The sequence continues at coordinate 782,092 of JAJOZX010001999.1, forward strand.
TCTAATAGACAGAGTTTATTTCCACAATAGTTTCGATGCCCACTGGCATCCTCCTCGGGTGGATACAGAAAAACGAATGAACCAAAACAAGAGGGAAAAACAGTCCAGGGACCGACCGTTAAGAAATTCAAAGATTTGGAACATTTTTAAGGATTTAAAATATCCTGAGTGGTTTATCAGAAAGGCGTATTTTAAAGCCAGAAAATCTTTTTATGCCCTTCGGGAACCTTCAGTTAACCAAAAACAATATGTGAGTTTGCCTTACATTGCCGGCTTAGAAAGAGTAAAACCGTTGACGAAAGATTTTAAGTTTGCTTTGGCGTTCAAATATTCGTCTACCGTGAAAAGTAAATTGGTTAGGAATAACGTTGCAAAAGAGGAACAAGCCTGTGTCTACAGCATTCCCTGTAAAAGTTGTGATTTAGTATACGTGGGAGAAACTGGAAGAAATATTGAAACCCGTATTAGAACACAAATATGGCCTTCAGAAGTTGTAATACTAATAATGCCATTTTTTATCACGCCAACCAAAACAATCATGCTATAGATTGGGAATTAAGTAAGGTACTTTATAAATGTAATAATTATGTCAAAAGAAAAATAATAGAATCTGTATGTATAGAAAAAGTAGATAATTTTAATTTGTGCGAAGGTACTTATAAGTTAGACCCTTTAATGAGATTCTTGGTCAAAAAATCCCTTACGGAGTCGGGGGAACGTGTTCTAACTTAAGTGTGAATTTCTTAAAGGTCTCTGGATTGTTTCCTTACTCGCTTTGCTTTTAGTGCATTCGATTTTTTTTTTTTTTTTTTTGGTAAAATGTAAATGGAATAATAAACGTAAATGTAATAATGGAAGTAATAAATGTGGAGATAAATATAAATGCAACATGTAATAATAAAGGTAATATTATAAATTTAATAATTAGGGTAAAGGTAATAATAATAAATGTTAAAAAAAAAAAAAATTAAATGCAATAATAAATGCAGTAATTATGTCAAAATATTAGAATCTGTATGTATAGAACAAGAAGATAGTTTTAATTTGTGCGAATGTACTTATAAGCGGGACCCTGTAATAAAATGCCCTTCCGGTGTCGGGAGAACGGTATCTAACCTAGGTGCGAATTTCTCAATGGTCTCTGGATTGTTTCCTTCTCGCCTTTTTCATTCGTTTTTCGGTTTATAAGTTCTGTATAATAAACAACAATGTAATAACCAATGTAATAATAAATTTATAATTTCTGTAATAAATAATAATGCAATATTAAATGTAATAAATGTAATAATAAATGTAATAATTATGTAAAAAAATAATAGAATCTGTATGTTTAGAACAGGAAGATAGTTTTAAATTTGTGCGAATGTACTTATAAGCGGGTCCCTTTAATGAAAATGCCCTTCCGGTGTCGGGAGAACGGGATCTAACCTAGGTGGGAATTTCTTAACGGTCGGTCCCTGGACTGTTTTTCCCTCTTGTTTTGGTTCATTCGCTTTTCTGTATCCACCCGAGGAGGATGCCAGTGGGCATCGAAACTGTTGTGGAAATAAACTCTGTCTATTAGAGTGGGTTTTTATTTTCATAGCCAGTGTAGCTTTATTAAGACCAGAATTTCCAGAAAATTGAAATTTAAAGAACTTAAGAGGGAAAATTTAAGAATTTCTGGGTTTGGGGGTTCCGTTCAAAACTGAACCAAAGTTAAGAAAGTAGAAGTTCTGGTTAAGGGGTTGTTACCACAAAGTCCCACTATCAAGGTCCAAGCTGTAGAGATTGAAGAACTTTGTGCTCCAGTCACTACTTGTTTAGATATGGCATGTGTGCAAGAATTGCAAGTTAAAGGAATTAATTTGGGTAACAATAAGTTTGAAGGAACAGAAGATATTAGTCTTTTGATTGGAGCTGACTATTACTGGGACTTCATCACTGGTAATATTGTCCGCAATCTCGAGGTCCGGTAGCTATTGAATGTAAGCTAGGCTGGATGCTACATGGTAGCTATTGCAATGAAATGGAGGTTAAAGCTCTTTTTGTTAAGAGTGAGGAGAACAGCCTTGGTTTGGAAAGGCATTTGAAAGCCTTTAGGGAACTTGAATCCATTGGCATAAAGGAGAAGCAGGCGAGTATAGTTAACAGTGATGTTTTAGAGCAATTTGAAAAAGGGATTGGGTTTAGAGATGGTTGCTATGAAGTTGGCCTCCTGTGATAGCGTGGGGTAGACACCCCAGTTAGGTTACTTAGGTTCTAGCAAACAATCAAAAGCACTTACCGGTGCGTTGAATTAGGTATTCCTTGAAGCCTACCGTTTTATTCCTGTGTCCCACAACAGCCTACCTAACTCTCTCTTACATTACCAATTTAGAAGCTATAGACATTACCCCTAACTATACTTAAGTACGAACAACTTCCTACCCGATTTGTTACCTTAGATTCATCACCTAATTTTACTCAGCACCAAAGATTAGGTCAGATAGGAAAAAACATGTCTAGGCCAGACCAAAACAATACGAACAGCCCGTTGGTTTGTTTATGGCTTTCTCTTGCCATTCCGCTTAGATTTAGTGATATTTACTCTTTAGTGACTTTTAGACTATATACATATATATACATACACGTCACCTCACTCCTCCCCTACAAGTTTAGTCTGTCAGGGGATGAGGGACCCTAGACGACCTGCGGAGCGGGGTTGATGTAGTAGGATCAGGTGCAACCTGTATAGGCGGGCAAGTTGAACCATTTTCCGGAGGATCAGTTCTCTCTTCCGGAAGACTCTGGTCCTTCTGCACTTCCCGTTCCCATATCTGGTCCTGATGGCGTTTAATAGAACGACCATCTTCTAGTTGGCACTTGAAGGAAACAGGGCCCGTTCTCTCCTGCACAGTTGCAGGAACCCATTTTGGTCCAACCCCATAGTTGCGAATCACAACTGGATCATTAGGTTTCGCTTCTAGAACTCTCCCTCTTTTAGTGTCGTGGTACAACTTCTGTTTTTCCTGATGGCGTAAAACTCGTTGTTGTAACATTTCGTTTGGACGTAACAAATCAAAAACTGAACGAATTCCCCGGCCAATCAGAAGTTTAGAGGGAGACACCCCTGTCGTGGTGTGTGGTGTTATTCGATATTTAAACAAAAATTTATCCAACACCACTTGCATTTCCTCCCCACGAGAATGACGCAAGGCCGACTTGAAAGTACGGACCATGTTTTCCGCGAGACCGTTTGTAGATGGGTGGAAAACACTAGACCGGACATGTCTAATGCCATTTAGGTGGACGAAGGAACGAAATTCCTTACTGGTAAAACAAGTACCATTGTCGGAAACCAGGACTACGGGTAAACCCCATCGAGCGAAAACTGAACGGAGTAAGCGAATCGTTACACCCGAAGTCGTGGAAGTGGTTGGAAAAATTTCCACCCACTTAGAGTAGGCGTCCACCATGACTAGGAAATAAATATTATTTATAGGACCTGCATAGTCAACATGGATCCTATGCCACGGTATAGTAGGCCATTCCCAAGGATGAAGTGGACTTTTCCTTGGGAGATCTCTGTTCTCTAGGCAGCTTTGACAGGAACGAACCAATGATTCGAGTTCTCCATCTAAACCAGGCCACCAGAAATAAGCTCTCGCCAGCTCTTTCATTTTTGTTGCGCCCATGTGTTCAGCGTGAAGTTCCTTCACTAAATTCGACCTGCCTTTATTTGGAATAATCACTCTGTGGCCCCATAAGAGACAGCCATTTTGAATAGAGAGGCCAGACTGACGCTGAATAAAAGGCTGTAATTCACTCTCAACCTTAGTAGGCCAACCAACTGAGCAGAAATGGATGACCCTAGACAGAATAGGGTCTGATTTTGTCCACTGCTCTATTTGTACTGCAGATACTGGAGTGGATTCCAAAAACTCCACCAAGTGAACCCATTCTGTAGGTATAGGTACACAATCATTTGGATTTTCTAAGGGCAACCTACTTAGCGCATCAGCCGTACCTAGAAGTTTACCTGACCGATGTACTAAGTCAAATTTATAGGCTTGTAGAATCAGTGCCCATCGTTGAATCCTACCTGAGGCCATAACTGGAATATTTTTATTAGGTGAAAATAACCTAAGAGAGGCTTATGGTCAGTAATTAGTTTAAATTCATGACCCCATAGATAGAAATGAAATTTTTTTACTGCAAATACTAAGGCTAATGCTTCACGTTCCACTTGTGCATATCGTCTTTCCGTCTCAGTTAGTGTTCTAGAAGCAAAACAGATAGGCCTATCTACACCATCAATGTGGTGAGATAACACTGCCCCAATTCCATAAGAACTGCTGTCTGCTGAAACTACGAGAGGAAGTTTAGGATCATAATGCACTAGGAGAGTGGACTTTAGTAGTACGTCCTTGGAAGCCTCAAATGCTTCCTTTTGAGTTTTCTCCCATCTCCACTGTTCCCCAGATCGTAATAGCTTATTCAGGGGTTCAAGGAAAGTCGATGCATTAGGCAAAAATTTCCTATAAAAGTTTAGGAGACCTAAATAAGCTTGTAACTGTGTGATGTTTTGTGGAGGTGGTGCCTTTTCTATTGCTTCTAGTTTATCCACCGTTGGATGAATGCCTGAGGCATCTATGCGGAACCCTAAATATGAAACCTCGTTAGTGACCCATGAACACTTTTCTCTCTTTAGCTTAAGTCCAGCATCCCGGAGTCTTTTAGAACCGTGGTTAATCTAGTTAGGTGTTCTTTTTTAGTCGAACCTGAAATGAGGACATCATCTAGAAAGCAAAGTACCCCTGGAATGTGACCTAGAACTTGGTCCATTGTCCTCTGAAAAATACCTGGAGCCGATGCTATTCCATAGCATAGCCTATTTACTTATATAGGCCTCGGTGCGTATTTATGATAGTTAATTCTTTAGAGTTTTTCATCTAAACTTAGTTGAGCATAGGCTTGGGACATATCGAGTTTTGTGAAATATTTTCCCCCAGCAAGAGAGCTAAATAATTCATCAGGCTTGGGTATAGGATAGCAATCTAGAAGGACGGCTCTATTTGCTGTTAAACGGTAATCCCCGCATAACCGCACGGACTTGTCCGGTTTTAGTACAGGAACTACTGGGGCAGCCCACTTAGCGTGTGTGACTGGTTCAATAATTTTATCTTTTAGCAGCCTGTCAATTTCTAAATCTACCTTCTCCCGCAGTGCATGCGCAATTGAACGAGCCTTACAAAATTTCGGAGTTACATTAGGATCTACTTCTATGCAGACCTGATGGCCTTTTAGGTTGCCTACTTCAGGCCCAAAAATAGAAGAAAACTCCCTTAACAATGAGTCTATGTCAGATGGATATGAAAGTGTATGCACATCTGCCTGACCCCTTGGCAAGATTTTGTCAATTGGCATTTCCAAAGCATCAATCCAATCACGGCCTAGTAGAGTAGGCCCTTGCTCATCCACCACTAAAAGGGTTAAGGGATGAGACAAAGTTTTCTTGTTAAGTGTAACTGTGACGTATGCTTCTCCACAAATAGGTATTTGTGTGTCACCGTACTTCTTCAAAATTGTTTTAGATGCATGTAGTTTAGGTGTGTTTTTGAAATCTTATCAAAAACTACCTTGGACATGACCGTCCGGGCAGCACCCGTATCCAATTCTAGAGGAACTGTAATTCCATCTAGGCCTACCTCTACAATATATGGGCCTGTATTTTTCCCACTTTGCTGCTCATAGAATAGGTACTCCACTCCAATGTTCGAAGTATTTCCCTTTTGAGGATTTATACTAGAAATGTTAAAATTAGAATTTTCACCCTTTGTTTTCTTTGAAAAACACACTTTAGCTATGTGGCCTATTTTACTACAGTTTCGGCAAACTGCTTCTTTAAAAGGGCAATCTTTCTTCCAATGGTGTTTTCCACACCCTGTACATGGCTTGGAAGGCTTAGTAGAATTAGTAGGCTTAGTCGTATTCGCCTCATACCTTTTATTTGCCTGTCTAGTAGGCTCGTTAGGTCTGCCAGGCCTAGAAGATTTAAAGCTATTTACGTGTTGGGCTTTACTACTATGATTTCCAAAGCTCTAACATCTTTAGCAGCTGCTTCTCTAGCCGTAGCTATTTCTACAGCCTGACTAAAAGTTAGGTCCTGTATGGCTAATAGGGCTCTCTGGGTAGACTCCTCTTTGAGACCCATTACAAACCTATCTCTTAGCATTTCATCTAATTTGTCCCCAAATTTACACGTACGGCTATGGCTTTTTATTCCTGCAACAAACTCTGCAATGCTTTCATTTCCCGTCTGATGCCTTGAATAAAATTTGAAACGTTCATAGATGAGAACTACTCGGGGTTTGTAGTGATCGGTTAGGGCCTGTACCAATTCATTATAGGTGCAAGTTTCCGGTGCTTTAGGAGAAACTAGGTCCATAACTAAACCAAACGTTTTAGGGCCTATTATAGTTAAAAAGGTAGGTACTTTCTTAGCATCCGGAATGGAATTTGCCTCGAAAAACAACCTCACCCTAGTGGCATAAGCTTCGAAGTCCTCCCCATTGTCTTCGTAGGGGCTTATATGGCCAATCACCGACATGCTAGAGCAAAACCGAATTAGACCAACTCACGTGAAGTAGGTTAGGTTAGGTTTAAATTTGGTCTAGTTACTGAATAGTGAATTTTATTAGAGTTAGGGCTGAATAGTGAATTGTATTAGAGTTAGGGCTGAGTAAGAATTAGTTTTAGAGGTAGGGCTGAGTAGGAATTAGTTTTAGAGTTAGGGCTGAGTAGGAATTAGTTTTTAGAATTAGGGCGGCGGGACCTACGCTATAGTACGGTAGCTTCCCCACACAAACAAACCAAATCGGACGACCCACTAGTCTGCATCCAATTTTCCAAACAACCACTTGAACCCAATAAGCCAAATTAACCCAATAAGCCAAATTAACCCAATGAGCCAAATTTAACCCAATGAACAAAATTTAACCAAATGAGCCAAATCCCATCCTCGTCGCCAAATGTGATAGCGTGGGGTAGACACCCCAGTTAGGTTACTTAGGTTCTAGCAAACAATCAAAAGCACTTACCGGTGCGTTGAATTAGGTATTCCTTGAAGCCTACCGTTTTATTCCTGTGTCCCACAACAGCCTACCTAACTCTCTCTTACATTACCAATTTAGAAGCTATAGACATTACCCCTAACTATACTTAAGTACGAACAACTTCCTACCCGATTTGTTACCTTAGATTCATCACCTAATTTTACTCAGCACCAAAGATTAGGTCAGATAGGAAAAACATGTCTAGGCCAGACCAAACAATACGAACAGCCCGTTGGTTTGTTTATGGCTTTCTCTTGCCATTCCGCTTAGATTTAGTGATATTTACTCTTTAGTGACTTTTAGACTATATACATATATATACATACACGTCACCTCACCTCCCTTGAAAGGATTCTTGCAAACCCAGTTCAAACCTTCAGCTAGCTAATAGGGG
>JAJOZX010002000.1:0-72500 GCA_023014485.1 Bathynomus jamesi
TAAAGAATAGTCATCCTCTTTCAAGGGTGGAGTTGGGGAAAGAGGTTGGGGGGATACATTATAAGAGTGGGTCCTCGTCCCGTATCCCGGTAACATAGAAAATTCAATGGAATTTATTCCTATTTAATTTTCTATGGCGAAACTCTTACAAGTTAACATTTAAAATTTTAAATACCTCAATTCTAATGATGAAAAACGAATATATTAATTCTAATAGTAATTTTAGTAAATATTCGCATTCGCATTCGCGGAATATCACAATTGACATTCGTTCCACCTCTAATATATATATATATAATATTATTAATATATATATATATATATATATATATATATATATTATATATCTATATATAAAATCCACAAGTCAGGGATCTTGGAGTAATAATGTCGTCGGATGCAGAAATCAGAGAGCACTATAAAATCAAAATCACAACGGCTAGAAAATAATGGGAATAATCTGGAGGAGCTTCCGCAGCAGAAAAGCAAACATTATGCTTAAATTATGGAAGAATCTAGTCCTACCAATAATTGAGTATTGCTCAGTACTCGCAAGCCCACACAGAAAGAGAGACATTGCGAGCATTGAAGCTATACAAAGGACTTTTATGTCCAAGATAGAGGAAACGGAAGGTGAAGACTACTGGTCTCGACTACAATCCCTGGAACTCTACTCTCTTGAAAGAAGGCGAGAGCGGTACACAATAATATACATATGGAAAATACTTGAGGGCTCTGTCCTAACCTCAGAAATGAAATAGAAACAAACTGGAATGAGAGAAAGGGCAGATTTTGTACGGTCCCAGCTGCGGTGGGACAAGGAGCCATGAAAACGAGGATGGAAAATACCCTCGGAATACGGGGCCCTAAGCTTTTCAATGTCCTTCCAAAAGAAGTGAGGAATCTCCAGCACACCAACCTGAATAACTTCAAGAACCAGCTGGACAGATTCTTGTGCAAAGTCCCTGACCAGCCATGCGTGGCTGGCTACAAGGGCAGGAGGCGATCAGAGAGTAATTCCCTCCTTCACCAAGTCCCGCAAATGAGGCAGGATGCTGCAGAGGGGTCAACTGCAGGTCGATCCTGAACCATCATTCAAACTCAAGAAAAGTAATATATACACACACATATATTATATATATATTTTTTTTTTTGTTTTTGTTTCAAAGAATGACCGCTCATGGCCACCAAAAGAAAGGTGGATAGCAGAGCGAACACAGAACGAAGAGTATGGAACAACTAATGGAAATGAACAATAGACGGGGAGGAGGAGGAGGAGTGGGGGAAAAGCAAAGATCATAGTGGGGTCACAGCCGGTAAAGAAGTCGGGAGCGAAAGAGGAAGGAGAACAACCCGGTTATCGAAAAGTAGGGACCTTCAGACAGAAGAGCGCCAAGCCTATCACAAAGCCCGACGCTCTCCAAAAAGGGAAAATACTCTGCGCGCAGCGCAGAGTAAAGCGGACACTCCACCAGGAGGTGGGCAACTGTAAGTAGGACGTCACAATTGGGACATCGGGGCACCATCCCCGGCCATCAAATAGCCATGGGTCAGGTGGGTGTGGCCAATACGGAGGCGGGCCAGAGCCACCTCCTTATGGCGCGACCGATGGAAGGAAGAGGCCCAACATCCCAACTTGGGTTTAATCTTGCAAAGTTTGTTATCCGTAGCGCCATCCCAGCGACTCTGCCACCGGAGCGCAAAAACCTACGGAAGCCAGGGATATAATCAGAAAAAGGGAGGGACACAGGTGAAACCTGCAGTCGGCACGCGGAACGGGCAGCTCGATCGGCAGCCTCATTTCCAGCCACGTTAACATGTGCTGGGACCCAGCAAAATACCACCTCCTTGCCACCGAAAGCGACAAGAGTATGGTACAGTAGCTGGATTCGTCGGACCAGCGGGTGGACAGAGTCAAAACACTCCAGGCCATCCAGGGCACTGCGGGAATCCGAATGGATGACGAACGACCCATCCGGATGCTCCCGCACCACCTCCAGAGCGCTCAGAATGGCATAGAGCTCCGCCGTAAAAACGGAAGCCTCATCAGGGAGACGGGTACATCGGGGAGCAAGGACAGACGACTGGGGAACAGCCGCGGATCCAACGCCCCCCGACGACCTCGAGCCATCCGTGAAGATCGCAACACATGTAGAGTGACACGCCGCATGCTGAAGGAACAGAGACCGAAGCAAGGCAGAGTCCGACTCGGTCCTGCGAACGGGGCGCAACGCCCTACAGCACGCAACAGGGGTGCTCTCCCAAGGTGCAACACCACTGAAAGAAACGGGTATAACGGATGGAGGGGGAGTGCCCATACCATCGAGGAGGGAGGTCACCGTGTCGGTGAAATACCAACCCCCATCCCGGCAGAACGCCCTCTCAACCACCTGGAACAGAGGAGAGGTGGGAAGACGGAGGATCCGGAGATAGTGTTTAGCAATGAGGAACGACCTCCGATCCTCCAAGGGAGGGATGTCGCACTCAACCTGCAGACTATCAACCGGAGAAGAGCGGAAGGCGCCAGATGACATGCGCAGTCCTCTAGAGAGGACCGGATCCAGTATCCGAAGGGCCGTGCGGGAGGCGGAGCCATACACCACACTCCCATAGTCTAATTTGGACTGTACCAGGGACACGTACAAACGGAGGAGCGTCCGCCTATCCGCGCCCCATGTAGTATGCGACAGATGCCCCAGCAAATCCAGGGTACGTCTCGCGGACTCGCGCAGCCGGCGAAGGTGGGGAACCCAGCTCAAACGGCTGTCGAAAACCATACCCAAGAAGAGTACTGATGGAACGAGGGCCAGAGGCAGACCCCGAGTGTAAGGTTAAAGGCCGGGATGGCGCCGGATCCCCGTCTCCTCGACGGAAGGAAGGCCACACACGAAGTCTTCGGGGAAGACAACGTAAGGCCCACCGACGACGCCCAGCGTTCAACCCGATTGACCGCGAGTTGGACTTGCCTCTCCACGAGGGGGGACTCGTCCCCGCGGCATAGACAGCCAGATCATCTGCGTAGATGGAACAGCGCACCGAGGGCGGAAGAGCTCCCGGTAGCGCAGACATAACTAGGTTGAAGCAGGAGACGCTTAACACACACCCCTGGGGCACCCCCTCCTCCTGAACATACAGGGCAGATAGGGCCGCCCCATTACGGACGCGGAAAGTGCGACGGCAGAGGAAGTTGCGAAGAAACGTGGGCAAAAAGCCCACAAAACCAAGAACTTCAAACGGTCCATGACAACTCCCCGACGGGTCGTGTCATAGGCCTTTTGGACGTCAAAAAAGACGGCCAGAACAAGATTCCGGCGGGAAAATGCCTCCCGTACATCATGGCCAAGGAGGAGAAGGGGGTCCAGAGTACCCCGAAATCGACGAAAACCATACTGGGTCGGGGGGTATAACCCAAGCGACTCCAGTGTAAAGGAAAGTCGGACGGCCACCATCTTTTCGAGGAGCTTGCATAAGCAGCTCGTCAAAGCAATAGGCCGATAGCTCGCCACCTCCGCCGGATCCTTCCCCGGCTTAGGTATCGGGACCACAATCGCCTCCCTCCAACGGGAAGGGAACGACCCCTCAACCCACACCCGGTTGAAAAGATCCAGCAAGAAGTGCAGGGCCATCGGGTGCAGATTCCAAAGAAAGTCATACGGAATGTCATCAGGGCCAGGGGCGGAAGAACGACGGGTTGCCAAGGCAGCCCGAAGTTCCCGCATCGGAAAGAGATGGTTATAGGGCTCGTTCCCAGGGGCGGGAACGTGACCTCCGATAAAGGGCGATCCGCAGCTGAAGGCGAACGGGAAACCGCAGCAAAAGCACCGCCAGCCGATCAGCCACAGCAGCAGGATCCGAAAGGAAGCCGTCCCCGTCCCGAAGGACAGGGCGACTAGCAGGGACTGGCTTCCCCTCGATACTACGTACCTTCCGCCACACAGCAGCAGAAGGGTAGATGAGGAGATGCCGGACACAAAAGCACGCCAAGAGGCCCGACGGGCCAACTTGAGAGTCCGGCGGGCGAAAGCCTTCGCCCGCCGCATCTCAATCAAGTGGCCCGCGCGCCGGGTGCGGTGGAAGCGGCGCGTTGCCCTCTTCCTCTCGCACACCGCCTGGTGACATGCTGGAGTCCACCACGGGACGCTACGAGTCCGCGGGTTACCGGAAGATCGAGGAATACAGTCTCCGCGACGCCCATCACCACCCGCTCGAAGAACTCCAAGCTCTCATCCACAGAGCCAAAGCTCAATACCGAACGGACAATGACGGAACGAGCTCTGAAAGATGGCCAGTCAGCCCGCGCAAGGCACCACCTCGGTCGAGACGAACGCCCGGCTGCGGACCGACCGGCTCAAGACAGACTGGGTAATGATCACTGCCATAAGAGTCCCCCAACACCTTCCACGAAAAATCGAGTAAGGCATCGAGGGACACCAAGGAGAGATCAATACAGGTAAATGAACCCGTGGGTTCGTGGAAGTAAGTAGGTTCACCGGAATTGAGACACGCAAAGGAAAGTTCCTCCATTAAGGAGAGTAAAATACCAGCAACATTAGTCGACCGAACATCTCCCCAAGCCGGGTCGCGACTGTTAAAGTCCCCGAGGAGGAGAAACGGTCGGGGTAGTTGCAGCACCAACTCGCGAACTCGTCGCGAGAGGAGGGTCATGAGGAGGAATATAAACGAGCAGGCAGTGTACTGGCGATCTAAAAGAGCCGCACAGCCACAGCCTGCAAGGAAGTGCGAAGAGGCACACCACGCGATGGTAACGAATGATGCACGTAAATCGCCGCACCCCGCCGGCGTGTGCGCTCATCCGGGGTGCAAGGGAAACCAACATAGCCAGAGAGACGAGGGAGTCCCCGCGCAGCCAGGATAGTCTCCTGGAGACAAACACAGGAAGGCCGCTCGCTCTCCAGCAGGGAGGCAAGGTTCTCCCAGTTAGCTAAAAGCCCCCTACAGTTCCAATGCAAGATGGAACTGTAAGGGGAAGCGGCATTATAAGAGGCAGAGAAAACAGCGAAATAGCCACGGACCAAGCTGAGCAGCAAACTCAACGGTCCGTAACCAGGGACGGAATCGGCTTCCCCGACTCACCCGAACTGGGGGGTAGGGGCCACCGACTCCGCATCTGCTGCACCCGTAGTAGAACGAGAAGTAGAGTAGAACAGGGAGGTCAGAGGGGGGCTCTCCCGGCGGGGGGAGAGACGACGAGTCGGGCCCAGCGAAACCCCCAACTCCCCAGAGGGGGACCGGGGGAACCAGCTGTTCGAGGGCTCGTCAAACCAGACAAGCACTGACGGGGGGGAGAGGAAAGGTCGACCACAGGTGGGAGAGGTAGATCCAGGAGAGACCCGACCACTCTCAGCAGGAGCCGGAGAGAGACTCCATGAAGGAGGGCCAGGCCCTCTCGACCGGGTCTATCATGGAACAGAGTCAGTAATCGAGGGTGTCATGGGGCGGTGTACCTCGACCGACACCCGACACTGGTCGGGGCACCGGGAGGTGACGCCTCACCAGCGCTCCGTCCGTATAGGGGGGGGGGGGAAGTCCCGAGCGGATCAGGAACAGCGCGCCGCTTCCCCTCCGGTGAAGACGGGGAAGAAGGGGAAGCAAGGCGAGCAGCAGTCAGGATCGGTCGGAAGGACTCCGACTCCGACCACGGCGACGCTTCCTCCTCTCCTTCGGGGCATCCCCCTCCCCACCCGAGAGACGAGTAGGCAAGGATCCAGACCCCAAGGCCGGAGGGGGAGAAGGGGCACTTGTAGGCAGGGAATCAGATGGGATGTCAGAAAGTGAGGCAGAGGAACAAGAAGGACCCGCGGCGCCAGGAGGACCACCAACCCCCGGGACTTCCAGGGGGGCACCACTCCAGTAGACGCCGGGGTAGCACGGGAGGGGCCCGAGGACCCGCCAGGGCCAAGAGCCGCAGCGTAGGACAACCCCCGCCGCGGCTCCCGGTCACGGATCTTATCGCGCGCCTCCCGCGCACTAAGGAATTCGGTAGTCCTTAAGGACCGCACCTCAAATTCAAACTTGAAAACGGGACAGTCCCGAGAAGAGGAAGGGTGGGCCCCCGAACAGTTCGAGCACCGCGGGGGCTTCGTGCACGGGGTAGGGTGCGCAGGCCCACCGCAGCGGACACATAGCTTACCCTCACGGCGGCACGCAGAGCTAACATGGCCGAACCGGTTGCAGCCAAAGCAGCGAACCGGGTCAGGCACATATGGTCGCACCGAAAACTCACACGACCGGCGATCACCCATGCCCCAGAACACCTGGGCCGGAGGCACAAGGGAGTCAAAGGTCAGGAGCAGACGAGCGGACGGGGTAAGAGCACCATCCCGGCGCGACGAAAAGCGGAAGACCTTCGTTACCCCCTGGGGGCAAGATCCTCCTGCAACTCGCCAACCGGGATTGACAGCAGACGGGAAGCGAAAATGGTGCCTTGACAGCTATTCAATTGCGGATGGGGAGTCACAGAAACTCTGCAACCCAAGACATCCTGCAACTGTAGAAGGGACCCAGTCACCCCCGAAGAACGGGACTTCAAAAGAAGAGACCCATCCTCAGAGGGCGGATATCATAACGACAGGGAACCCCTATCGTCTTAAGGCGCTGAAACACCCGTTCCGAGTTGCCCGGAAGGGAGCCAGCGGAAGGGCGGAGAACAAGGAACCTGTCCACCGGACAGAAATTGACAGCAGAGACAGGTCCATGTGTAACGGTAACCGAGAGTGGGCGAGAGAACAAGGGCCGCGAAGACCCCGCCCTACGGCCACCACGAGTCCGGCCACGAGAGCCAGACACCGCAGAGGACGAGAGGGGGCCATACGGCTTGAGGGTCAATCCAGCGGAGGCAGAGGCCGCTCAACGACCAGAAGTAGTAGTCTGATCCAAATCCAAGGGCGGGCCAGAGTCGTCAACAAGAGGGGAGTGAAGTTTAGTAATAGAACCCATAAACAATATTTTTACAAAAACGGCAGCCTCGGACCCAAGGCGATGCACCAGCCGCCGCTGCATCCTTCAAAGCGCAGGCCCAACGTCCCGGGTAGCCCGCCCCCCAACCTGTCGTTTTAAAAACAGCAGATTGGCACTACGGAGATTTGTCCGTTAAGGGCCAAGCAAAGACCCAATCCAGACGCAGCAGCGGTCCGGGCGCCCGTACCGTCCCCGGAGCACGGCTCAGCCACGGAGCGATGCCCCCGGCGGGTGCACCCGATGACCCCAAGACTGCAAATACAAACAGAGGGGGGGGGATACTACGATTGACAGAGGCACAGGACCGAGTCAAGACAAAAGAAATTCAGGGAGACGGAAAAAAAGGGGGGGAAAAAAAAAAAAAAAAAAACGCAACTAGGTAACTCTTCGCCCACACCCCGCGAGGAGTTGAGGAAACCTCAACAACCCACGAGGTGTACGAGCCCCCTCGGCCCGGCAAGCCGGAGTACCTAATCGAGGGGGTATATATATATATATACACACACACACATATATATATATATATATATATATATATATATATATATATATACACACACACACCCACACACAAACATGAAAACGCATAAATCACCGGAGCCGGATTCCATATATCCCATACAACTAAAAGAATTAAAAGATAGCATTGTTGTGCTGCTAACAAAAATTTTTAATGAGTCTATTTCTGAGGGGTCCGTACCAGATAATTTCAAGTTAGCAAACGTAACACCTATCTTTAAGAAAGGCGATAAAGGTGCGGCGGGAAATTATAGGCCAATCAGTTTAACGTCTGTTGTAGGTAAGCTACTGGAATCAATAATTAGGGATTGTATAGTAGAACACTTACAATTGAATAAACTGTTAGAAACACGCAGCACGGTTTTAGGCGAAACAAATCTTGCTTAACTAATCTTTTAGAATTTTTCCAAAGCATGGTTGACGTTTACGATAGACATCGGGCGGTTGATGTAGTGTATTTAGATTTTCAAAAAGCGTAAACTCTGTCTATTAGAGTGGGTTTTTATTTTCATATTTTGACTTTCACGTAGAAAAAAGAAGTTTTTTGCATTTTTCACACAGGCACTTTTTTATCTTAGATTATTTAATAATCTATACTATAATAAGAGAGCTGTCTGTCTGTCTGTCTGTCACACTTTCAGAAATTACGGGTGGCAATGTGAAGCTCAAGATTTTCATGACTGTTCTTTTCTAGTTTTATTGACCAAATAATTGAACCAACAGTAATTGGGTGTTCAATTATTTGGTCAGGGGAGTTTTGGGGGATATCTAATCAGATTCAGAAATCTTGACACAATGTGAAGCTCAAAATTTTCATGGCTGCGTTCTTTTCTGTAGTTTAGCCTGTCTGTTTGTGAAATTTATCCTGGGAAGTAATGGTAAAAGGGTGGGGGTAATGGGGAGGGGTGGGGGTAATGGGGGATGGGGTTAGCTCCTAAGTTGAATAAAGGGGGGTTTAGGTACCTGGAGAGTAGCTAACCTTAACCTGGGCAACGCCGGGTACCCGGCCTAGTCCTTAATAATTTCACATTTATTAATTTGCCAAATTACACCAGTCTGCACGAAAATTGATTTCTTTATTTTGAGTTGTGATTCTGAAGCAGTTCGCTGCGCTGAATTAAAAAGTGCTACCAGTTTTTTTCTATCACCCACAGTTTTAAAGTTATTAGCAAAACAATTTTGGGGCATTTTGTACCTTTTTTATCTTTAATTAATTTCGTTTTTTCATATTTTTCAGATAGATAATTCTAACATTACGTCTTTAAAATTTTAATAATGGCTTCTAGAGGATGTACCCATAGTCCAGACATATTTTGTTATATTTGTGGTCGGTATGTTGTTGTAAAACAAAGGACAAATGTAACAACCTTCATTAAGAGAGCTTATCATGCTTATTTTGGAATTAAATTAGGAGATCAAGACAAAAGTTGGGCTCCACACAAGGTTTGTCTTACGTGTGTTGCGGCACTAAGGAATTGGAGCAAAGGTAAAAAGAAAAGTTTGCCATTTGGGATCCCTATGATATGGCGTGAGCCTAGAAACCATACCGACGACTGCTACTTCTGTTAAAGGTTATAATGCAAAGAATAAAGAGAGCCTTCAATACCCAAGTCTTCCATCTGCAATAAGGCCGGTACCCTATGGTCCAGGAGTTCCTATTCCCCGCCCACCCGAGAGTCTGGATCAATACAATTCAGATTCTGATTCAGCTCCAAATCCAGACAATGATGATGTTTATGAACAGCCAACAGCTGACCGAGATCCTCCTAAACCATTAACCCAAGCTGAACTAAATGACTTAGTCAGGGATTTGAATCTGCCTAAGGACTCTGCAGAACGTTTGGGGTCTAGATTGCAGGAGAACAATTTATTGGCATCAGACACATACTTCGCTTGGTACAGAAATCGTGAGAAAGACTTTGTGCTTTTTTTTGAAGATGCTCCCTTGGTATTTTGCAAGGACATCACAGGATTAGTGTGCAAGCTAGGCATTGAATACCAAACCAGTGACTGGAGGTTGTTTATAGATTCCTCTAAAACCAGTCTAAAAGGAGTGTTACTGCACAACAGTAACAAATATGCATCAATCCCAGTGGCCCATTCTACTCATTTAAAAGAGACCTATGATAACATGAAACTGCTTCTGGAAAAAATTCAGTATCAAAATCACAGATGGATATATATTGTGGGGATCTCAAAGTCCTTTGCGTGTTACTTGGGCAGCAATCAGGATACACTAAGATGCCATGTTTCATCTGCGAATGGGATAGTCGAGCACGTGACCAGCACTGGAAGAGGAAAACTTGGCCTCCTAGAGAGAATCTTACCCCAGGATCAAAACATTTTACATGAACATCTAGTTGAACCAAATAAAATCCTCCTACCACCCTTGCACATTAAGTTAGGCTTGATGAAGCAGTATGTCAAAGCATTGAATAGAGAAGGCGTGTGTTTCAAGTACATTTGTTCAAAATATCCAAAGATTAGCTATGAGAAAATAAAGGAAGGTGTTTTTATAGGTCCTCAGATTAGAAAGTTATTGACAGACGATCATTTCCTGAACACAATGACCAATAAAGAAAAAGAAGCATGGCTTGGTTTCAAAGATGTTGTTGAAAACTTCTTGGGAAACTACAAAAGCCAAAATTATGAAAGACTGGTCGAAAATATGCTTAAAAAGTTTTGCGCCTTAGGCTGCAACATGAGCCTGAAAGTTCACTTCTTATTTTCGCATCTTGACCGTTTTCCCGAAAATCTCGATGTCAGTGAGGAGCAAGGGGAACGATTTCACCAGGATCTCAAAACCATGGAAAGATGATATCAAGGAAGATGGCATACAAATATGATGGCGGATTACTGCTGGTGTCTGCAACGAGATCAGCCTAACACACAGCATAAGAAAACATCAAAGAAGCACCAGTTTAGTCGTCATTAGTCAGATCTACCTTCGTAGGCTTAAGTCTTTGGAATAAGTCCTGAAATGTTTGCAAGTAAAGAAGGTAAATATATTTTGTTTCTTTCAGTTATTTTTTTATTCTTTCATAAACAAGCAATATGCTTGTCCAAGAGCTAGGAGCTATTTAATTCTGCTTTAATTAGGTTTTACTCTATCACCTAAAGATTTCGTGCTACAAGGGGTGTTGTAATACCTCATCTGTCCCCAAATGTTAACCACTCATTGATGGGAGGGGAGAGAGTATTTTGCTGGGAATGGGACTGGTTGTTATATATATTTACCCTACATTATTATGTAAGCGTTATTGTAGTCTATAACAACAAAATTTATGGTTTAGCATGTGCAATCCAATGTTGGTCTCGATAAGATGGTTCACATTTGGGGATAAATGGGGGATTTATGACACACCCTGTAGTAAGAAAACCATATGTGATAGGGAAAAACTAACTATTTTTGAGATCAGCGCACTCAAATTATATAGAATCACCAACTAGTTTGTAAAAATCAATCGACAAGTTTTCAAATGTGTACTGGTGTTATTAATCACTTCATACAGTATCACTTTATATAATGCACAGTAAAAATAACAATGAAATAACGTGAAATACCCGGCGTCCTGCCAGTGAGTGGTCATGCACTGCATTTGCGATTACGCAGCTATTACACAACACGAAATAATTACGTAAGATGAATCAATTACAGTCAATGGGGGCTTCTCGTAACTCAAAATTATGTAAGACGGTGACAACGTAAGTCGAGGGTCGACTATATATAATATATATATATATATTTTTTTTTACTGGGCATGCGCATATCAACCCAAGGAAAGATGGGTCATGTTGTTGTTGTTAGTAACCTCCAGGGTTGAAACCCTCAGCTCCAAAAAAATGATAGTTGCTCAAGCCTCACCCAGAGGTTCCCTAATCACAGTGTAAAGTGTCTGTCTATGTGGTGATGTGTTTATCCCAAAGGCAGTGTTGAATGAAATGTGTGCAGGTGTGTATGTATATATATATATATATATATATATATATATATATATATATATATATATATATATATATATATATATTAGTGTGTCCCAATTTTTTTTGTTCCTGAAGTTTGTCATGCACACACCCCTAATTTCTTCCACTCGTGAAAACATGCCAGCAAGATGAATTTCATTCGTGTTCTTTAATTTTAAGGGTCCCCTCAAACCATGTGTTACTATTGCTGAACGGCTACTCTCTACCTATACTAGTTAATTGTAGCATATTTCTTTTCAGGTTATGGATACAAGAAAGCAGGAGACTGTGTGGTTGGTGGGGGTGTTGCGAAATGAACCCCTGGAAACGCTATGTCAACTCCCGACAGTGGGAGATGTTCTTCGACGTCTGTTGTTCTTCACTCGGAAGAAAAAAACGTCCACGGCGGAAGCTGCCAATGTGGTAGCTGATGAGGTTATGGCGGTGTGGGCTCGGGCATCTATTCCAACCTCCCACAAGCCCAAGTGCGTCGAGAGGATCAAGGCCCTCTCCACGGACTACGAGAAGGTTGCCAGAAATCGAAACCGTGGGGGAGAGAAGCAACTGGAGCGGGAAAAGGGATTCCAAGCCAACCTGAATACACTGTTCGAAACAGCTCATGCCAATGCCATGAAACTCATCAAAGTCCCCGAAGATCGAGACTTTCTGAATGACCAGCAAAACGTGCGGAAGATGTACATCGGAGGAGAGGACCTGGAGTTTGCTCGCAGGGCAGCGGAGCGGGAGAAATGCCGAGCAGCTGAAGAGAAGAGGAAGAAGAAAAGCCGTGAAGAGATGGACTCACTGCAAGCAAAAGGAACGGTGAAAAGTGGTTCTTCTTCTTCGGAGTCCATGGCTGAAGCATCCGATGATGATGTCCAATATTCCTCTCCTGGTCCTTCAGCTCCTCGATCTGCTCCCAAGCGGCCAAGTGTCGGCAAGGAGGATCATCCAATATCCCAATTTTGCTGCAGCCCTGGATCGAACTGAAACCTCAGTACGCCAAGCGATGCACATTGTGGCTCCAGCACTCACTGCCGCGGGAGTTGAGTTATCCTCGGTCACCTTGTCCAAATCAAGTCTTCACCGTTCAGTCACCTTGTCCAAATCAAGTCTTCACCATTCATGGCAGAAGTCCAGGAAGAACTTGGCAGCCGGAATCAAGACCGAGTTCAATCCTGATACGCCGCTTGTCGTCCACTTTGATGGCAAACTCCTCCCTGATTCGGATGGAGGGAAATCGGATCGCATACCAGTGCTGGTCAGCGGGAAGAATCTTGAGAAGTTGTTGGCGATCCAAAAATCCCTGACAGCACGGGACAGCAGATGGCTGGAGCTGTTCTGAAGGTGCTGGACGATTGGCCGCAAGTTCAACCATGGATTGCTGGTCTCTGCTTCGACACAACAGCGGCGCTTGTACAATTATCCAGGACCAAATGGACCGCCGCGTTCTTTTCCTGGCTTGCAGACACCACATGATGGAATTGGTAATCACCTCAGTCTTTGACCTGTTCTTCAGGTCTTCTGGCCCCGAAATTGCGCTGTTCGCTCGCTTCAAATCCCAATGGGAGTTCATCGACCAGAAGCAGGCTTCTCCATTCAACGGCGATGGCCCAAGCGACATCCTTTCGGACTGGGTGGCGTTGAAAAAAGAGCAGATTGTCCACTTCATTGAAGACCAGCCTGAAGTTGGCCACCAAGAGACGATTACCGGGAGTTCCTGATCCTCGCTCTGGTCTTCCTCGATGGTCATGGCAAACGAGATCTCCGGTACAATCGTCCTGGAGCATACCACCAGGCCAGGTGGATGGCCAAAGGCATTTACTGTCTTAAGATGTTCATCTCCCGAAGCCAATTCCACCTGACCGCTCACGAGGTCCGGTCACTACGCAGGATAAACGTCTTTGCCATCACCATCTACCTCCAGAGGTGGTTCGAGGCTCCATTGACGGCGGATGCGCCCGTCAATGACCTGGAGCTGTTGGAGGACCTAGAGCGGTACAAGGCGGTGGATCATGATGTAGGTACCGCCGCATTGACGAAATTCCAGGGCCACCTCTGGTACCTAAGCGAAGATTTAGCCGGACTCGCTATGTTCTCCTCCAAAAACAACGATGCAGAGAAGACAGCCATGCTCCAAAACCTGCACAAGAAGACCGAAAACCCAAAAGATCTGCGTTGGCTGGAGGGAAAGTGTCTTGACCGTGAGACGGTCGGATTTGAGCACCTTGGTCACGAAAAGGACTCAAAACCTTTTTCATTGCCTGAAGCTGCCGGTTCCAAAAACCCCCAAAGATCTCAAAGGATGTGCACCATCGTTGAAGTCTGTGAACGACGAGGCAGAATGGGCGGTGAAACTGGCGGAAGATTTCAATGAGGGCCTGACAAAAAACAAGGAGGAATGGCAGCTCGTGTACCAAGTTGTCGAATACCACCGCCAGCAGTTCCCCTCAGCAGACAAAAAGATCCTCTGTCCCCCGAAATGAAATGTGCCATTGGGAAGAATTTCCATTTCCTTTAATTTAGTCATTAGAAAGAATTTCCATTTCATACTTCCATTCTAGAATGATTAAAGCTGAGCATTTACGTTTGTTCATATAGGGTCGAATAAACAAGGTCAATGAGGGGACCCTTCCCCTCCTAATAGGCCAATGAAATTTTGCCCATTTTTTCCTTTCTTCAAGTGTAATTAATTAAAGGGTGAGCGATTTGACTCTTGCAAATTTTTATTTTCACATGTGAGGCTGGACACCCTAATATATATATATATATATAATATATATAATATATATGATGAATAAAACCACGAAGGAAAGGAAACAGAATGGTGCTCAAGCGCTTTCATCTAATGACATCCTCAGGAACACTGAAGTACATAAAGAGTTACAGCCTATATATAGGTTACAGAAAAAAAAAATATATATATATATACACACAATAAATGGAAAAATAAAATTAAAAGATTGTGGGAGGGGCATACAAATTTGTAAGGAAAAACTATCGATTTTTAGCACAAGATCAAATGAATTGTTTCCAACCAGTTTAAAAAAAAAAAAAAAAAACTACCGATTTTTAGCACAAGATCAAATGAATTGTTTCCAACCAATGTTATAAAAAAAAAAATATATACAAATTTATACTGGAAATCTGCCCGGGTTTTAGCACTCTGCCCTTTTTGTATATAAAAATAATTGAAAAATAAAAGTTATTAGAGTGGCATACAAGTTTATCAACGATTTAGCGTTCTAACCCTTCTTATCTAAATCTGTTCTGAAGATATTCAAAACAACAGGATCGAGTTGAAAAAGACCTTTGCTTATGTTGAAGTTATTTGTAAGTTGGATAATGGCAGACTCAAGAATATTTCTATTAACAATGTTGCTAGTGTGAAATAAAACAAGCATTATTCCAATCAATACAGTGGGATAACTCTGACAAATGGACAAAAAGGGCACTGGGACAACTGTCCTGTTCTAACGGAATATTGATGCCATTTTATACGTTTGTGCAAATCCTTTCCCGTCTGACCTATGTAAAAGGAATCACATTGTTTACAACCATTTATAGATAATGCCTGAATTATTGGTAGGGCTATTTTTTACTATGATATTTTTAACAATATTGTTATATGAAATATTACATTAATATCCAAAAGTTTAAGTACATTAGCAATGCCTAAAAAGCCCGGGAAAAATGGAAGTACTAAAATATTTTTTGACAAAGTACGAGTGTTATTATTGACACGATAGAAAGTTTGTTTTGCCTTGTTGAGACAAGATTCCATAAACGCAGATGGATAACACAGATCACTTCCAATACCGTTGATTTTTTCGAATTCGGCATCGATGTATTCCGGACTGGCGATCCTAAGGGCCCGGAGAAACATTGAAGAAAAAATGGCCTTCTTAGTGGGGGGGGGAGGTCATGTCCCGAGTAAAAGTGTACATAGGACAAATTGTTTGTTTTTTCCGATAGATACTAAACTTAAAACCTGGGCTTTCCCTATGTACACGCACATCCAAAAATGGGATTGAATTGTCTTATTCCACTTCTAAAGTAAACTTAATGGAGGGGACTTGATCATTTAACTGAAGGAGGAAGTTATCCAGGTCACGATTCATGGGCCAGATACACAAAATATCGTCGACGTACCGCAACCAAGGGATGCCAACCCCCAGGATTCTCAGAATGTAAGTAATTTCGTAAAACTCCATATAAATATTGGAGAGGAGGGGCGACAAGGGGTTGCCCATTAGCATGTAGCGTCATGAGCGATCTGGAGGCACATTTCAGGTTTTGTACAATCAACCTTGCTGATTTCAGAAAAGAAATCAAAAATTTTCTGCAACAAGCAGAACACCACCTTTTTCGCATGTAAAAAATACAAAATTCTTGTTAATTACAGTTGGCAACACTGACTGACATGGTACTTCTGGCAGCTTTCTAATTATTCTCAGCGAGTCATCCCCTAGAATTTCTTAGTTCTACGCTAGCTCGCTTGAGAGAAAAGTATTTTTTCTGTGGATGGGGTGTTCAAAAACCCCAAGGTACTAACAAAAGGTGCGTTTTGTGATATATACATTATACACATTTCTTTGTTTTGTCGTGTTTTACATTGTTTATAAGTTTGTTATATGTCTTGGGTGTATATATATACCTATGGATATTTATATACATAATACATATGTGTGTGCAGTATGTTTATATATATATATATTGGTAAACTTATTGTTTACCAATAAACCAAGCCTTATATATATATATACTCATAATCATATATATTTTTTATTTATATGTTTGTGTTTTTGTTTCAGTGTTCCTGTGTGATACTTGTTGAGTTTTGCTGGTACAATGAACACGCAAAGAACACGGGGATCTGCCAGCCACATTGTCTTTGGTTCTTCACTATCAGAGCTTCCTCTGTCTGAACTTCCAACCTGTATACAAGTTGCAAGGCATTTCCTCTTCTTGAATGAGAACAAGTACACTAGCAACAGGGAGATTCTTCTGGAGGTATGCCAAACACTCATTGACCTTTGGAATTGTGCTAACATTCCATCACAGCCAATCAAGAATGTGAAGACCAAACTGCTCCGATTGATGGAAAAAGGCTCACAAACATCGAAGCGAGGCAAGCAGGCCACAAAAACCAAGAAGTTCAAGGAAAGCCTGAATCGATTGTTTGACATAGCTGTCTGCCAATGCGATGATCTGTCTGCATGCCACTGTGAAAAAGAAATGAAAGTTCCACGACGAGAGCATGCCTTTCTGATCGTCCAGAGAACCACGCGGATCATGCAGATCAGTCGGGTGGATACGAATGTGACTCAGATGATGGAGAGAAGGAAGTCAAGAGAGGATCAGATGCAAGAAAGACAAGAAGAGAATAGAAGAAAAACGGAACGGCAAGAGGTAGCATCCTCTGCAGATGTGGTCGAATCAGCTCAAGCAGAAGCAGACTCCAGTGGTGAAAGTGTTGGTGATGAGTGGATGGGTGATAGTGCCCAGGAGGACAGGAACATCACACCGATTCCCACTGTTGCTTTGGAAGCTGACCGGTATGGTGTATCGAACAGGGCTGCTGCAGCTATCAGCACTGCAACATTGGTTGACTATGGTATCATTAGTTTGATGATCAGATAAACGTAACTGACCACTGCAAAGTATGGAGAGCACGGCAGAAGGTACGGAGGGATCTGAAGGAAGCAGTAACTTACCACGATGTGGAAGTCACTGCTTTATTTTTTGATGGGCGGAAAGACATGACACTTGTCAAAGAGAAAAAGGGGAACAAATGGTACAGCACAAAGAAAGTTGAGGACCACTATGTGCTGGTCAGAGAGCCTGGAACCTTCTATCTAAGCCATCTGACACTGGAACGAGGAACTGGCACTGTCATTGTGGATGGACTTCAAAATGTGATTGAAGAAATGGGTATTGCAGACAAGATAATTGCAGTGGGAGCCGACAGCACAACCACAAACACAGGGCACAGAAGTGGAGCAATACACCTGCTAGAGTGCCGCCTGGGTCGCCCTTTGCACTGGTTCATCTGTAGTCTGCATTTAAATGAACTCCCACTGCGCCACTTGTGCAAGGAACTCATTGGCCCAACAGAATCTGCAACTCAATGGAAAGGACCAATTGGCAAAGCTTTGGCTACATGTGAAAGTTTGCCACTTTCCTCTAGAGGAATTCAATGTATTGCTGATGGCCACACTCTCCCGGATGTTGACCTTACTGAATTGAGTCGTGACCAGCCTACCTCTACAGAATGATGAAAGCGATAAGGACTGGTGTCATTAATGAAGATCTTCTACGAGAGAAGCCTGGACCAATCTCCCATGCAAGATGGGTTACAACTGCCAGCAGAATTTGTCGGCTATATGTAGCGATGGCGCAGCCAAGTGATGAACTGTATTCACTCACACAGTTTGTCGTGTGCCACTATGGACCCATGTGGTTTAGCATCAAGTGCCATCCAAGGTGCACAGATTGCCCAAAACATTTCCTGGAGCAAATCAAGCTGCCACAATTACTGCCACCAGCTAGCAAGACTGTCACATGGCCTGTGATCCAAAGAAATGCATATTGGGCTCACCCTGAAAATGTTCTACTGGCAATGCTTGCAGATGCAGATCAAGCAAACTGGAAATTGGCCATCAATGTAATCAAGACCATTCGACGAGCTCCCAAACCTACTCAACAGCAAGTCAGAGAATTTGGCCACCAAGATCAAACAAAGTGCTCAGAATTGAAAGATTTACTTCCACCATGGAGGAGTGCACAATGGAACCACCACTCACGCAGCAGTTCTCTGTCGAACAACTCGAAGATCACTGAAGAGCCCCTTGTCCGGATACCATGTCACTCCCAAGGTGTAGAACGCTGTGTTAGGATGGTAACTGAAGCGTCTGGGGCAGTGTATGGAAAGGATTCAAGAGAGTTACATTAGAGCAGTACTTAAATCCCGTGACTTTATGCCGTCATTCAAAACTAAAGATTTTATGTATCATTTACTAAATAAAACTATCTAGTCTACCTACCTACAGTGTATATGTTTATTCCAAAAATAAATTTTTCTATTTTCCCTGAAAAGCAGTACATTGTAAGGGGTCAAATGATAGCTCAAACCTAAGAAAGCAAGCGTCCAAAAGTTATGGGTAACTAGCAATTTTCACGATTTTCACATGCGAAAAAGGAAGTGTTGCACTTGTCACAAAAAAATTTTGTTTTCATTTTTGAATTTAGGGAGGTCAATTGTACAAAACCTGAAGTGTGCCTCTTGATCCATTACACTTTGCCCAATGACACTACACGCTATTGCCCATGGCCATCCAAACTTTATAATAGTTTTTCGAAATTACTTACATTCCGAGAATCCTGGGGGTTGGCATCCCTTGGTTGCGGTACGTCGACGATATTTTGTGTATCTGGCCCATGAATCGTGACCTGGATAACTTCCTCCTTCAGTTAATGATCAAGTCCCCTCCATTAAGTTTACTTTAGAAGTGGAACAAGACAACTCAATCCCATTTTTGGATGTGCGTGTACATAGGGAAAGCCCAGGTTTTAAGTTTAGTATCTCGGAAAAAAACAAACAATTTGTCCTACGTACACTTTTACTCGGGACATGACACCCCACTAAGGCCATTTTTTCTTCAATGTTTCTCCGCGCCCTTAGGATCGCCAGTCCGGAATTACATCGATGCCGAATTAGAAAAAATCAACGGTATTGGAAGTGATCTGTGTTATCCATCTGCGTTTATGGAATCTTGTCTCAACAAGGCAAAACGAACTTTCTATCGTGTCAATAATAACACTCGTACTTTGTCAAAAATATTTTAGTACTTCCATTTTTCCCGGGCTTTTAGGCATTGCTAATGTACTTAAACTTTTGGATATTAATGTATATTTTCATATAACAATATTGTGAAAAATATCATAGTAAAAAATAGCCCTACCAATAATTCAGGCATTATCTATAAAATTGGTTGTAAACAATGTGATTCCTTTTACATAGGTCAGACGGGAAAGGATTTGCACACACGTATAAAATGGCATCAATATTCCGTTAGAAGAGGACAGTCGTCCAGTGCCCTTTTGTCCATTTGTCAGAGTTATCCCACTGTATTGATTGGAATAATGCTTCAGTTTTATTTCACTCTAGCAACATTGTTAATAGAAATATTCTTGAGTCTGCCATTATCCAACTTACAAATAACTTCAACATAAGCAAAGGTCTTTTCAACTCGATCCTGTTGTTTTGAATTCCTTCAGAACAGATTTAGATAAGAAGGGTAGAACGCTAAATCTTTGGTAAACTTGTATGCCGTATGCACTCTAATAACTTTTATTTTTAAATTTATTTTTACATACAAAAAAGGGCAGTGCTAAAACCGGGCAGATTTCCAGTATAAATTTGTATATATATTTTTTTTTTATAACATTGGTTGGAAACAATCATTTGATCTTGTGCTAAAAATCGGTAGTTTTTCCTTACAAATTTGTATGCCCTCCCACAATCCTTTAATTTTAATTTTTATTTCTCCGTTTATTGTACATATAATATATATATATTTTTTTTTTCTGTAACCTATATATAGGCTGTAACTCTTTATGTACTTCAGTGTTCCTGAGGATGTTGTGGAGGGTGAACCCTTTCCCCTTTTAGTTCTCAGCCCTTTCCCCCTGGCCTTGATTATTATTATTTATATATTAAATTTCTTTGATTTTTGAATGAAATATTTGTTATAGAAAGGATTTTAATGGTTCTCTCTCTCTTTCCAGCAAACAAATAATGAATACGAATGATAACTGTTATAAGAAATTAGAAAGATAGTAGTAAACTATTAAGCATTAAGATAATAAATAATATAAACATTAAGTACTAAATTATTAATATTAGCAAACAAATAAATAAAGAAATAATGTTATAAGATATGTTAATGTTAATATTTTAATGAATGAAAAGACTAAACAATAAGTTATATAAAGAAATGTTAAACTGTAAACAAGGAATGAGGAATAAAACAGTTTATTAAATTAGTATGGGAAAAAGAGTGAGAGTTGGACAGTCGCTTGTTAAACCCTGTTAGTAAATGAATAATAAAGTACTGAGTTGTTAAGTTTTAACAAACAAACAAATGAAAGAAGAATAAACAAATTTAGTAAAAGAGACGCTTCTGGTTTAAAAGTGTCGGCGTGTGTGTCAAAACTCGAGTTTTGAGAAGTGGAGGGAACCAACTGGCGCATGTGTGGAAATATAAATAATAAAAAATATAGTTTAAGAGGGTAATTTTGACAAGAGAAAATAAGAACATAACAGAGGAAACTAAAGTCAGGCTGGATTTGTCGGAGGCTGAAGACCGTTATTGGACCAAGGGAACTTTAAGTCCTGTTAGGAAGGGGATGCCGGAGATATTAAACCACTAACAGAAGGAAGCTATTCTGGCAAGTAAGAAACTGTTGGTGGCAGGAGCCAGCAGTCGTGGAATCGGAGGTCTGAGCAGCGAGCCTGGATCCAACAACCCTTCAAGGTAAGCAGCCTGGTTTCGTGGAGTTCTTAAACAAAAGAAAAAATTCTTATTCGTGGTGCGGCCGTTAGGTTACTCCGAATCCCACCACAATGTCATTAGACGAAAGCGCTTGAGCACCATCCTGTGTTTCCTTTCCTTCGTGGTTTTATTCATCATAAATATTTTTCACGTGTTACTTTCGTAAAATAATTTTCATATACGTGTACAGTGTATATATATGTATATATATATATATATATATATATATATATATATAGATATTATATATATTTATATATATGCTGCAAACCCACAAGGAAAAAGAAAAACGATTCCAAGGCCTTTCGTGTATTCAAAGCTACACCTCGTTCCTTGACGAGGTGTAGCTTTGAATACACGAAAGGCCTTGGAATCATTTTTCTTTTTCTTGTGGGTTTGCAGCATTCATTCGTTTCACGTGTTTTATTGTGAAATTCATCCCATATATATATATATTATATTTTTTTTTGTTTCAAAGTATGACCGCTCATGGCCACCAAAAGAAAGGTGGATAGCAGAGCAAACACGGATGAAGACTATAGAACAGCTAGCGGAAATGAACAATATACGCAGGGGGGGAGGAGAACATACAGAAAAATCATAGTGGAGTCACAGCGGGTAAAGAAGTCGGGAACAAAAGGAAGGAGAACAACCTGGTTACTGAAAAGTAGGGACCTTCAGAGAAAATAGCGCCAAGCCTATCAAGGCCCGACGCTCATCAAAAAGGGAAAATACTCTGCGCACAGCGCAGAGTAAAATAGACCCTCCACCAGGAGGTGGGCAACTGTAAGTGAAACGTTACAATTGGGACATCGGGGCACCCGATCCCCGGCCATCAAATAGCAATGGGTCAGGTGGGTGTGGCCAATACGGAGGCGGGCCAGAGCCACCTCCTTATGGCGCGACCGATGGAAGGAAGAGGCCCAACATCCCAATTTGGGTTTAATCTTGCTGAGTTTGTTATTTGTAGCGCCATCCCAGCGACTCTGCCACCAGGAGCGCAAAAACTTAGGAAGCCAGGGGATATAATCGGAAAAGGGGAGGGACACGGGTGAAACCTGTAGTCGGCATGCGGAACGGGCAGCTCGATCGGCAGCCTCATTTCCAGCTACGTTAACATGTGCAGGGGACCCAGCAAAATACCAACTCCTTGCCACCAAAAGCGACAAGGATATGGCACAGTAGCTGGATTCATCGGACCAGTGGGTGGACAGGGACAGGATCAAAACACTCCAGGCCATCCAGGGCACTGCGGGAATCCAAATAGATGACAAACGACCCATCCAGATGCTCCCGCACCACCTCCAGAGCGCTCAGAATGGCATAGAGCCCCGCCGTGAAAATGGAAGCCTCATCAGGGAGACGGGTACATCGGGGAGCAAGGGCAGACGACTGGGGAACAGCCGCGGCCCCAACGCCCCCCGACGACCTCAAGCCATCCGTGAAGACCGCAACACATGCAGAGTGACACGCTGCATGCTGAAGGAACAGAGACCGAAGCAAGGCAGAGTCAGAATCGGCCCTGCGAACGGGGCGCAACCCCCTACAGCACGCAACAGGGGTGCTTTCCCAAGGTGCAACACCCTTGAAAGAGACCGGTATAACAGATGGAGGTGGAGTGCCCATACCATCGAGGAAGGTGGTCACTGTGTCGGTGAAATACCAACCCCTATCCCGGCAGAACGCCCTCTCAACCACCTGGAACAGAGGAGAGTTGGGAAGATGGATAATCCGGAGATAGTGCTTGGCAACGAGGAACGACCTCCGATCCTCCAAAGGAGGGATGTCGCACTCAACCTGCAGGCTATCAAGCAGAGAGGAGTGGAAGGCGCCAGATGACATGCGCAGTCCTCTAGAGAGGACCGGATCCAGTATCCGAAGGGCCATACGGGAGGCGGAGCCATACACCACACTCCCATAATTTAATTTTAACTGTACCAGGGACACGTACAAACGGAGGAGTGTCCGCCTATCCGCACCCCATGTAGTATGCGACAGATGACCCAGCAAATCCAGGGTACGTCTTGTAGACTCGCGCAGCCGGCGAAGGTGGAGAACCCAGCTCAAACAGCTGCCGAAAACCATACCCAGGAAACACACTGATTGAACGAGGGCCAGAGGCTGACCCCCGAGTGTAAGATTAAGGGCGGGGATGGCGCCGGATCCCCGTCTCATCGACGGAAGGAAGGCCACACACGGTCTTCGGGGAAGACAGCGTAAGGCCCACTGACGACGCTCAGCGTTCAACCCGATTGCCCGCGAGTTGGATTTGCCTCTCCACGAGGGGGGGACTCGTCCCCGCGGCATAGACAGCCAGATCGTCGGCGTAGATGGAACAGCGCACGAGGGCGGAAGGGCTCCTGGTAGCGCAGACATGACCAGATTGAAGCAGGAGACGCTCAAGACACACCCCTGGGGCGCCCCCTCCTCCTGAACATACAGGTCAGATAGGGCCGCCCCATTACGGACGCGGAAAGTGCGACGGCAGAGGAAATTAAGAAGAAATGTGGGCAAAAAGCCCACAAAACCAAGAGGCTTCAAACGGTCCATGACAACTCCCCGACGGGTCGTGTCATAGGCCTTTTGGACATCGAAAAAGACGGCCAGAACAAGATTCCGGCGGGAAAAGGCCTCCCGTACATCATGACCGAGGAGAAGGGGTCCAGAGTACCCCGAAATCGACGAAAGCCATACTGGGTCGGGGGGTATAACCCAAGCGACTCCAGTGTAAAGGAAAGTCGGACGCCACCATCTTTTCAAGGAGCTTGCATAAGCAGCTCATCAAGGCAATAGGCCGATAGCCCGCACCTCCGCCGATCCTTCCCCGGCTTAGGTATCGGGACCACAATCGCCTCCCTCCAACGGGAAGGGAACGACCCCTCAACCCACACCCGGTTGAAAAGATCCAGCAAGAAGTGTAGGGCCATCGGGTGCAGATTCCAAATAAAGTCATACGGAATGTCATCAGGGCCAGGGGCGGAAGAACGACGGGTTGCCAAGGCAGCCCGAAGTTCCCGCATCGTAGAGACGGTTATAGGGCTCGTTCCCAGGCGGCGGGAACGTAACATCCGACAAAGGACGATCCGCATGAAGGCGAACGGGAAACCGCAGCAAAAGCACCGGCCAGCGATCGGCTAGAGCAGCAGGATCCGAAAGGAAGCCGTCCCCGTCCCGAAGGACAGGGCGATAGCAGGGACCCTTCCCCTCGATACTACGTACCTTCCGCCACACAGCAGCAGAAGGGGTAGACGAGGAAATGCCGACACAAAAGCACGCCAAGAGGCCCGACGGGCCAACTTGAGAGTCCGGCGGGTGAAAGCTTCGCCCGCCATCTCAATCAAGTGGTCCGCGCCCGGGTGCGGTGGAAGCGGCGCGTTGCCCTCTTCCTCTCACACCTGCCTGGTGACATGCTGGAGTCCACCACGGGACGCTACGCGTCCGCGGGTTACCGGAAGATCGAGGAATACAGTCCTCCGCGACGCCCATCACCACCCGCTCGAAGAACTCCAAGCTCTCATCCACAGAGCCAAAGCTCAACACCGAACGGCAATGACGGAACGAGCTCTGAAGGAAGGCCAGTCAGCCGCGCAAGGCACCACCTCGGTCGAGACGAGACACCCGGCTGCGGTCCGACCGGCTCAAGACAGACTGGGTAATGATCACTGCCATAAGAGTCCCCCAACACCTTCCACGAAAAATCGAGTAAGGCATCGAGGGACACCAAGGAGAGATCAATACAGGTAGATGAACCCGTGGGTTCGTGGAAGTAGGTAGGTTCACTGGAATTGAGGCACGCGAAGGAAAGTTCCTCCATTAAGGAGAGCAACATACCAGCAACATTAGTCGACCGGACATCTCCCCAAGCCGGGTCGCGGCTGTTAAAGTCCCCGAGGAGGAGAAACGGTCGAGGCAGTTGCAACACCAACTCGCGAACCGCGTCGCGAGGAGGGTCATGAAGAGTAATATAAATCGAGCAGGCAGTGTACTGGCGATCTAAAAAGAGCCGCACAGCCTGCAAGGAAGTACGAAGAGGCACACCTCGTGAGGGTAGTGAATGATGTACATAAATCGCCGCACCCCGCCGGCGTGTGTGCTCATCCGGGGTGCAAGAGAAACCAACATAGCCAGAGAGACGAGGGAGCCCCGGCGCAGCCAGGATAGTCTCCTGGAGACAAACACAGGAAGGCCGCTCGCTCTCCAGCAGGGAGGCAAGGTTCTCCCAGTTAGCTAAAAGTTCCCTATAGTTCCAATGCAAAATGGAACTGTAAGGGGAAGTGGCATTATAAGAAGCAGAGAAAGCAGAGAAATTGCCACGGACCAAGCTGAGCAGCAAACTCAACGGTCCGTAACCAGGGGAATCGGCTTCCCCGACTCACCCCGAACGGGAGGGTAGGGGCCACCGACCCCGCAGCTGCTTCACCCTAGTAGAACGAGAGGTGGAAAGTGGAACAGGGAGTTCAGAGGGGGCTCCCCTGAGGGGGGGGAGACGAGACGGGCCCAGCCGAAACCCCCGACTCCCCACCAGAGGGGGGCCGGAAACCAGATGTTCGAGGCTCGTCACACCAGACAAGTGCTGACGGGGGGGGGGGAGGTCCACCACAGGTGGGAGAGGTAGATCCAGGAGAGAGACCGGACCACTCAGCAGGAGCCGAAGGGGGAGAGACTCCATGAAGAAGGGCCAGGCTCCTCTCGACCGGGTCCACCATGGGAACCGAGTCAGTAATCGAGGGTGTCATGGGGCGGTGTACCTCAACTGACACCCTGACACTAGTTGGGGCACCAGGAGGCGACGCCTCACCAGTCCTCCGTATAGGGGGGGGGGGGAGAGTCTCGAGCGGATCAGGAGCGGCACGCCGCTTCCCCTCCAGTGAAGAAGGGGAAGCAGGGCAAGCAGCGGTCATGATCGGGTCTGGAGGACTCCGACTCACTCCGACCACGGCGATGCTTCCTCCTCCCCTTCGGGGCATCACCTTCCCCACCCGAGAGACGAGTAGGCAAGGATCCAGACCCCAAGGCCGGAGGGGGAGAAGGGGCACTAGCAGGCAGGGAATCAGATTGGATGTCTGAAAGTGAGGCAGAGGGACAAGAAGGTCCCGCGGCGCCAGGAGGACCATCAACCCCCGGAACTTCCAGGGGGGGCACCACTTCGGTAGCGCCGGGGTAGCACGGGAGGGACCCGAGGACCCGCCAGGGCCAAAAGCCGCAGCATAGGACAACCCCCGCCGCGGCTCCCAGTCACGGATCCTATCGCACGCCTCCCGCGCACTAAGGAATTCGGTAGTCCTTAAGGACCACACCTCGAATTCAAACTTGAAAACGGGGCAGTCCCCAGAGGAGGAAGGGTGGGCCCCCGAACAGTTCGAGCACCACGGGGGCTTCGTGCACGGGGTAGGGTGCGCAGGCCCACCGCAGCGGTCACAGCTTACCCTCACGGCAGCACGCACAGCTAACATGGCCGAACCAGTTGCAGCCAAAGCAGCGAACCGGGTCAGGCACATACGGTCGCACCAAAAACTCACACGACCGGCGATCACCCACGCCCCAGAACACCTGGGCGGGAGGCACAAGGGAGTCAAAGGTCAGGAGCAAACGAGCGGATGGGGTAAGAGCACCATCCCGGCGCGACGAAAAGAGGAAGACCTTCGTTACGCCCTGGGAGGCAAGATCCTCCTGCAACTCGCCAACTGGGATTGACAACGGGAAGCGAAAATGGTGCCCTGACAGCTATTCAATTGCGGATGGGGTCACAGAAATTCTGCAACCCAAAACATCCTGCAACTGGAGAAGGGACTCAGTCACCCCCGAAGAACAGGACTTCAAAAGAAGAGACCCATCCTTCAGAGGGCGGATATCATAACGACAGGGAACCCCCACCGTCTTAAGATGCTGAAAC
The DNA here is from genome assembly GCA_023014485.1 of Bathynomus jamesi. Lineage (NCBI taxonomy): Eukaryota > Metazoa > Arthropoda > Malacostraca > Isopoda > Cirolanidae > Bathynomus > Bathynomus jamesi. The sequence goes on from JAJOZX010002000.1 coordinate 26,911, forward strand.
ACCCGTTCCGATTTGCCCGGAAGGGAGCCAGCGGAAGGGCGGAGAACAAGGAACCTGTCCACCGGACAGAAATTGACAGCAGGGACAGGTCCATGTGTAACGGTAACTGAGAGTGGGCGAGAGAACGAGGGCCGTGAAGACCCCGCCCTACAGCCACCACGAGTCCGGCCACGAGAGCCAGACGCCGCAGAGGACGAGAGGGGGCCATACGGCTTTAAGGTCAATCCAGCGGAGGCAGAGGCTGCTGAATGACCAGCAGTAGAAGTCTTATCCAAATCCATGGGTGGGACAGAGTCATCAACAGGAGGAGATTGAAGTTTTGAAATTGAACCCATAAACAATAGCTTTATAAAAAAGACAGCCTCGGACCCAAGGCAATGCGCCATCCACCGCTGCATCCTTCAAGGCGCAGGCCCAACGTCCCGGGTAGCCCGCCCCCCAACCTGACTGTCGTTTTAAAAACAGCAGATTGGCTCTACAGAGATTTGTCCGTTAAGGGCTAAGCAAAGACCCAATCCAGACGCAGTACCGTCCCCACAGCACGGCTCAGCCACGGAGCGATGCCCCCCCAGCAGGTGCACCCGATGACCCGAAGGCTGCAAAATACAAACAGAGGGGGGTAGGATACTACAATTGACAGAGGCTCAAGACCGAGTCAAGACAAAACAAATTCCAGGAGAGACGGAAAAAAGGGGAGCAAAAAGAAAAGGAAAAAAATGCAAAAAAAAACGCAACTAGGTAACTCTTCGCCCACACCCCGCGAGGAGTTGAGGAAACCCCAACAACCCATGAGGTGTATCAGCCCCCTCGGCCCGGCAAGCCGGAGTACCTAATCGAGGGGTATATATATATATATATATATATATATATATATATATATACACACACAGGGCTGTGGAGTCTGAGTCAGAGTCATGGAGTCAGAGTCGCAAGCAATTTTAGTGCTGCTGGAGTCGGAGTCAGTAAAAATGTACCAACTCCGACTCCAACCTCAATATAAATTTTAATAATTCCATTTCAGACAGACTAATTCCAGTAATTCTTTTTCATTTTCAGAAAACTTTTATTTCTAATTACAAAATGTTGAGTTAATTCTAAATTTTCTAAATCAAAAGGCCCTCTCAAAATGGCAGAGAGCGCGCCAACTAAATCTAGTGTTTTTGAATATTTTACAATAAGTACAGATGAAAAACATTGTGTCATTGTATGATAGAAGACGATGATGGTGAAAAATTATGTGAAGCAAAAATTAGTTGTTTTACTGGCTTGGATAAAACTGCACCAACCAGAGCATCAAATTTGAAAAGACATTTGCAGCGCTTCACCCTAAAATTTTAGAAGTGGTCAATGAGAAAGATAAGAGTTGCAATAAAAATCTTCCAACTACATCAAAGTCAGCAACAAACAAATCTACTGAAAGACAAGTATCACTTTCAAGGTTCTTCACTACAGACAAAGTTACTGTTACAATGACTAGAGAAAAGTTTAAGAAACACCTTATCGAACTGGTTGTAAAAAATAGTGTGGCCTTAACTTTATTTTCACAACCAGCCTTTCAAGGCCTAAATGGAGAAATGGCTATTAAGTTTGGAGTTTCTCTAGAAAGGCAAAGCATCAGAAAACTTATAGTTGAAGAAGCCATGAATAAAACGGAAGAGCTTCGAAAAACTCTTAAGGGGCGGTTCATGTTCCTTAAAATGGATGTTGCCACTCGCCATAGAGTTAACTATTTTGCAATCAATACTAGATTTGTTGATGAAAACAAACAAATGGTAACTCGGACACTGGCAGTAAAGGACACTAAGGCACATCATGATAGCAATTACCTTCATAACTTAGTAGATGTTTTGAAAGAATTCGAAATCAAGAAAAAGCAGATTCTCTGCATCATAACTGATAATGCTTCAAATATGTTAAGCACAATAGAAAAGATGAATAAGGATGAAGAAAAAGTCACTAATGAAGGGGAAATTCCTGCATCTGATTCTGAAGCAGCAGAAATAGAACAATGATGAAACTTTAGATGATTTTGTTGAGGAGGCATCTAAACTCTGCCTAATCCAACACATGCGTTGTGCCGTACATACATTGCAACTAGCAATAAGAGATGGCTTAAAAGATCGCCATGCAGCAACTCTGATAGGTAAGTTGAGACAAGTAGCCATAGCAGCTAGGGTCTCTAAAATTGATGCTATCCTCCAGAGACGAGCCAGAAAAGGAGCTATTTTAGACCAACTGACACGATGGGGCAGCACATATATGATGGTTAAGCGTTTGCTTGAGCTAAAGCCCTTTCTAGAAGACATTGATAATCCTAATGTCGTACTGACTGAAAGTCTATGGAGGGATGTATCACAATTAGAAGCTATGCTTGCTCACCCTTATGCAGTCACCAAAAAGTTGCAAGCTGAAGATTTAACTCCTGACACATTCCTATGGGAGTGGAAAAATTTAATATTTTGCCTATCCCAAGAAGGAGGTCTAATTGCTGAAGGAATTGTGTTCTCAATGAAGAAAAGAGAGGTTCAGTTACTTGAAAATGAGATCTTGTTAGCTGCAGTCTATATAGATCCAATGAACCGAATATTGTTAAGTGAAGTTCAAATTGCTAAAGCAAAAAAGACCCTCTGCGACGTTGCAATTAAGATTAAAGGGCTACGACCAGAAAATCCAGAACCACACGATCAAGTTATCCAAAGTATTGAATCCCATTCATCCTCTTCAAATGATGAAGAATTAGATTTTGAAAAATATTTAGATAAAATTGAACGCTCGAAAGCAAAGCGGCTCCGCTTAGACGTGAAGACACAGCCTTTGGATGTAAAACTAATGAAATTTAAACAAGATTTTTTTGATGGACTAAAAGAAGTAGAGAAATATGATCGGTCATCTAAACAAACAATACAAGAAGTAATCCCTGCATACCCAGAAATGTTAAGAGATACGGCTATGATAGTAACTGCCATGCCACCCACTCAGGTCAGTGAGAGACTATTTTCCGCACTGAAATTAATAAAATCGGATTAAGGGCTTCAATGAAAGAAGATCTGGCAGAATCAATTCTATTCCTAAGAACTACTTATTAATAAATTTTAGGTTTTAACCCTTGGCCTTTTTTTAATTGGATTTAATGAATTTTATACATATTCAAGTCTGAATAGCTATGTATTTAGATTTTTACCCATGCTTTTTGTTGCAAACTTACCTACCTATGTATAAGTATAGGCCTATAGTTTTAATTTTTATTGCATTAAGCAACGTTTTATTTTGTCATGTAGCTATTTAGGCCCTTTGGCCTTAGCTTAATAAATTTTAAAGGAATTTTTTTGCTTTAATTGCATTCAATGGAATTTCTATTTTGTCAAAGTCATTAGTCTTATTTGTAATTTTTTTTTGTTTTAGTTATATATTGATTTTTTTTCCATAAATAAACAATAAAAAAAAGCCACAATGGCATAGCTACAACCATTGGACTCAAACCTTTAAGGACATGAGTTTAAAAAGTAGCCTGACGATTCACATGGTTGTGATGAAATGCCAGCTTATGTAATTATCATCATAGCAGATTTAAGGGTCGGAGTCGGAGTCGGGTGTTTTGGGTACCGACTCCACAGCCCTGTATATATATATGTATATATATATGTATATATATGTGTTGTGTATGTATATATATATATATATATATATATATATATATATATATATATGAAAAATTATTTCACGAGTGACACGTGAAAAATATTTATGATGAATAAAACCACGAAGGGAAAAGAAACACAAAGGGGTGCTCAAGCGCTTTCGTCTAATGACATCCTCAGGAACACTGGAGTGAAAGGACAGATCAAGGCAATATATAGGTTACAAAAATAAACATACATACATACATATTCATATATATATATATACATATATATAATATATAGTAAGCATAGAAACAATTGTGGGAGGAGCAAACATTTGTATGGGAGATTGACACTTTTAGCACTTCAGCCGACATTCAATATAAATTCAAATCGCTTGTTTATGAAACAGGTCACAAAGAATAAAGAAATAAAAAATAAATATAAATATAAATTGAGAAAAAATTAATTACAAAATAGTGCCTTAGTGATATATATGTCACAGCCTAAATAACCATAAAGAAATCGACAAATAAAAAACCACATATATATATATATATATATAATATATATATATATATTATATACATACATACACACACACATACACATATACAATATATAGTAAGTAAAGAAAATTGTGAGGATAAACACATTTGTATGGGAAAATGACACTTTTAGCACTTTGGCCGACCTTCAATATAAATTCAAATGGCTTGTTTATGGAACAGGTCACAAAAGAATAAAGAAATAAAAATAAATATAAATATAAAAAGTGCCTTAGTGATATATATGTCACAGCTTAAATAACCATAAAGAAATAAACCAACAGATAAAAAAAAAAATAGAAAAAAAAAAAAAAAAAAAAATTGTAAGTGGAGTCTACAAATTCAAGCTCAAAGGGAAGTTTACAATCAATTTAATAGATGATGCCAAATTGATATATATGTCACAAAGAAATAAAGAAATAAACCAAAAAAAATAATTAAAAAATAATAAAAATAATAATAATAAATTGAAAAAATAAATTTTAAGAGGCACAAATTTATAAGGGAAAAATTACCAAAGGTTTTTTTTATTGTCTGAATCATGCATATTATAGTCACAAACGAATAAAAAAGTACAAGTAAATATAAATTGGAAAACAAAATGATGCCTAGATGATATATAAAGAACCATAAAAATATATACAACATATATACGGTATATATACGAAATATAAACGCAATATATACAGAATATATATATATATCGGGTGGCCACAAAAAAACTTTACTTAATTCAAAGTTTAATAACTGCAACAATTCAAAACTTATGCGATTGAGCTTTGGCACACATTAACAGATGGTTATAATCTATAATTGCTGGAATTTTCAAATATGTAGGTTCTATAGTTTTGTTACAGTGAACAATTTAAAAGCATATGTCTAAAAATAGCATGCCGAAGAAAATGAATTTGAACTTAACAAAATTTACTTAAACAAATGGTCAATGTGACCACCTCCCTGTTGGTAAACTGCCCTCAATCGCTTCTTCCACGAGGAGATGCACTTTCGAACCTCATCTAAGGTGATATCCTCCCATGCTCTACTGATTTTCTCCTTAAGTTCATCTTCGGTGAATTTGTCTTTCTGGCTGCCGTAAACCTTCACCATGAGGGAATCCCATACTGAATAGTCCATCGGATTACAGTCGGGAGACGGAGGCGGCCATTCATCCTTTTTGATGAAATTAGGGGTCTCTTGCTCTAGATGATTTTGGGTCGCTCGGCTTGTATGGGCGGGTGCCCCATCTTGCTGGAAAATGTAGGCCTCATCAGGATACAGCTGACGACAATCAGGAAGTAACCCATTATCTAACAGGTTGATGTAGCGCTCAGAGTTAACTTTAGTTTCGTTTGTGGCAATAAAATGAATTCGTGTTTTCCCCTTCCATGAAATTCCCGCCGATACCATTACTTTTCTGCTGAATCGTGAGGTTTCATGATAAAGCCTGGAGGAGGAATGTCCTTTTTCCTTGAACCATAAACCCTGTCATTTTGCCTGTTTTTGGCCACCTCCAACGTGAAATCCTTTTCGTCTGTAAACACAACTTTTTGCACGTCTTCAGCTGAGTAGCGTTCATATAGGGATTTACAGCGGGTCTTTCTACGCTGCCTTACATTCTGATCACGCCGAGAAACTCGAATTCTCTTGTAGGCCTTCAATTTCAAACGTTTTACAATCCCTTGTACAGAGGAGCGAGAAATCCCAAGGTCGTACGCAATCTGTCTCTGGGAGCAATGAGTTCCTGGTGTATTCTCCTGGGATTGAATCAGTTCCTCCACGGCAGCCTTATTTCTTCTGTTGAAACACTTTTGGGCCTGCCGCTGCCGGGTTTTCTAGCTGTTGATCCAGTATCCTTTATCTTTCTTATTAAGTTATAAACACTTTGACGAGTCCAGTTCTTTGCGGGGAATTCTCGGACAATCCTATTTCCATTCCAACCTTTTTCCTTGACACATGCTTCTATGATGGCTTTATTACTTTACTTAACGTCATGCTGGCGGGGTTTTAGCGGAAAATAAAAGAAAGCAAATTCACATTAGGTTTAGCCTACGCCAGCGCGCGTGTCATACTACGCTACATTAGGTTTAGCCTACGCTAGCGCACGTACGTGTCAGATGCACACCAGGCATGCTATTTTTAGACATATGCTTTTAAATTGTTCACTGTAACAAAACTATAGAACCTACATATTTGAAAATTCCAGCAATTATAGATTATATGCATCTGTTAATGTGTGCAAAATCTCAATCGCATAAGTTTTGAATTGTTGCAGTTATTAACTTTCAATTAAGTAGTTTTTTGTGGCCCCCATATATATATGCATAAGGGAAAAAATTACCAAAGATGTTTTTATAATTATTGTCTGAAAAACGGTAGGTCGCAAAAGAATAAAGAAATAAAAATAAATATAAATTGAAAAAATTACAAATAGTACAACTACACATGCATACCCGCATAAACAAATATATATACATATACATACATATATACACACACACACACACATATATATATATACACATACAAGCTTGACCTTCGCGAAATGAGAAATCATCGCGCAGAACCTTTGTGAGGTTGTAAGGTAAGGTAAGGTACATACACATATATACACATATATAATATTATATACACACACATATATATACACATACATACATACATACATACATATACACACACATACATACATATACACACATACATACATACATATACACACATATACATGCACACACATTTAACTGCAATACCCACACACATACTCACATACACACATACACATACACGCATACAGCAAAAAATTGAAAAATAAAATTGTAAGAGAAACCTACAGATTTATAAGGAAAAAGACAAAAACAAATTTTTACCAAAGATTTAACAACCTGCCCTTTTTGTTTAAATCCATTCTGAAGGAATTCAGAGCAACGGGATCGAGTTGAAACAGACCTTTACTCATGTTAAGGTTATTTGTAAGTTGAATTATAGCCGACTCAAGAATATTTCTATTAACAATGTTGCTAGAGTGAAACAAAACTGAAGCATTATTCCAATCAATACAATGGGATAACTCTGACAAATGGACAAAAAGGGCACTGGACAACTGTCCCGTTCTAACGGAATATTGATGCTGTTTTACACGCGTTTGCAAATCCTTTCCCGTCTGACCTATGTAAAAGGAATCACATTGCTTACACCCAATTTTAGATAATGCCTAAATTATTGGTAGGGCTATTTTTTACTATGATGTTTTTCACAATATTGTTATATGAAAAAACTACACTGATATCCAAAAGTTTAAGTACATTAGCAATGCCTAAGAAGCCCGGGAAAAATGGAAGTACTAAAATATTCTTTGACAAGGTGCGAGTGTTATTATTCACACGATAGAAGGTTCGTTTAGCCTTATTAAGACAAGATTCCATGAACGCAGATGACTTCCTCCTTCAGTTAAATGACCAAGTCCCCTCTATTAAATTTACTTTAGAAGTGGAACAAGACAACTCAATCCCGTTTTTGGATGTGCGTGTTCATAGGGATAGCCCGGGTTTTAAGTTTAGTATCTATCGGAAAAAAACAAACAATTTGTCCTACGTACACTTTTACTCTGGACATGACACCCCTATTAAAAGGCCATATTTTCCTCAATGTTTCTCCGCGCTCTTCGGATCGCCAGTCCGGAATACATCGATGCCGAATTGGAAAATATCAACGGTATTGGAAGTGAGTTGTGTTACCCATCTGCGTTCATGGAATCTTCTCTTAATAAGGCTAAACGAACCTTCTATCGTGTGAATAATAACACTCGCACCTTGTCAAAGAATATTTTAGTACTTCCATTTTTCCAGGGCTTCTTAGCATTGCTAATGTACTTAAACTTTTGGATATCAGTGTAGTTTTTTCATATAACAATATTGTGAAAAACATCATAGTAAAAAATAGCCCTACCAATAATTTAGGCATTATCTATAAAATTGGGTGTAAGCAATGTGATTCCTTTTACATAGGTCAGACGGGAAAGGATTTGCAAACGCGTGTAAAACAGCATCATATTCCGTTAGAACGGGACAGTTGTCCAGTGCCCTTTTTGTCCATTTGTCAGAGTTATCCCATTGTATTGATTGGAATAATGCTTCAGTTTTGTTTCACTCTAGCAACATTGTTAATAGAAATATTCTTGAGTCGGCTATAATTCAACTTACAAATAACCTTAACATGAGTAAAGGTCTGTTTCAACTCGATCCCGTTGCTCTGAATTCCTTCAGAATGGATTTAAACAAAAAGGGCAGGTTGTTAAATCTTTGGTAAAAATTTGTTTTTGTCTTTGTTTCCTTATAAATCTGTAGGTTTCTCTTACAATTTTTCAATTTTTTGCTGTATGCGTGTATGTGTATGTATGTATGTGTATGTGAGTATGTGTGTGGTCATTGCAGTTAAATGTGTGTGCATGTATATGTGTGTATATGTATGTATGTATGTGTGTATATGTATGTATGTATGTATGTGTATATGTATGTATGTATGTATGTGTATATATATGTGTGTGTATATATATATATATATATTTTTTTTTTTGTTTCAAAGAATGACCGCTCATGGCCACCAAAAGAAAGGTGGATAGCAGAGCGAACAGAGAACGAACAGTATGGAACAACTAATGGAAATGAACAATAGACGGGGAGGAGAGGAGGAGGTGGGGGAAAAGCAGAAAGATCATAGTGGGGTCACAGCCGGTAAAGAAGTCGGGAGCGAAAGAGGAAGGAGAACAACCCGGTTATCGAAAAGTAGGGACCTTCAGACAGAAGAGCGCCAAGCCTATCACAAAGCCCGACGCTCTCCAAAAAGGGAAAATACTCTGCGCGCAGCGCAGAGTAAAGCGGACACTCCACCAGGAGGTGGGCAACTGTAAGTAGGACGTCACAATTGGGACATCGGGGCACCCGATCCCCGGCCATCAAATAGCCATGGGTCAGGTGGGTGTGGCCAATACGGAGGCGGGCCAGAGCCACCTCCTTATGGCGCGACCGATGGAAGGAAGAGGCCCAACATCCCAACTTGGGTTTAATCTTGCAAAGTTTGTTATCCGTAGCGCCATCCCAGCGACTCTGCCACCGGGAGCGCAAAAACCTACGGAAGCCAGGGATATAATCAGAAAAAGGGAGGGACACAGGTGAAACCTGCAGTCAGCACGCGGAACGGGCAGCTCGATCGGCAGCCTCATTTCCAGCCACGTTAACATGTGCTGGGACCCAGCAAAATACCACCTCCTTGCCACCGAAAGCGACAAGAGTATGGTACAGTAGCTGGATTCGTCGGACCAGCGGGTGGACAGAGTCAAAACACTCCAGGCCATCCAGGGCACTGCGGGAATCCGAATGGATGACGAACGACCCATCCGGATGCTCCCGCACCCTCTCCAGAGCGCTCAGAATGGCATAGAGCTCCGCCGTAAAAACGGAAGCCTCATCAGGGAGACGGGTACATCGGGGAGCAAGGGCAGACGACTGGGGAACAGCCGCGGATCCAACGCCCCCCGACGACCTCGAGCCATCCGTGAAGATCGCAACACATGTAGAGTGACACGCCGCATGCTGAAGGAACAGAGACCGAAGCAAGGCAGAGTCCGACTCGGTCCTGCGAACGGGGCGCAACGCCCTACAGCACGCAACAGGGGTGCTCTCCCAAGGTGCAACACCCCTGAAAGAGACCGGTATAACGGATGGAGGGGGAGTGCCCATACCATCGAGGAGGGAGGTCACCGTGTCGGTGAAATACCAACCCCCATCCCGGCAGAACGCCCTCTCAACCACCTGGAACAGAGGAGAGGTGGGAAGACGGAGGATCCGGAGATAGTGTTTAGCAATGAGGAACGACCTCCGATCCTCCAAGGGAGGGATGTCGCACTCAACCTGCAGACTATCAACCGGAGAGGAGCGGAAGGCGCCAGATGACATGCGCAGTCCTCTAGAGAGGACCGGATCCAGTATCCGAAGGGCCGTGCGGGAGGCGGAGCCATACACCACACTCCCATAGTCTAATTTGGACTGTACCAGGGACACGTACAAACGGAGGAGCGTCCGCCTATCCGCGCCCCATGTAGTATGCGACAGATGCCCCAGCAAATCCAGGGTACGTCTCGCGGACTCGCGCAGCCGGCGAAGGTGGGGAACCCAGCTCAAACGGCTGTCGAAAACAATACCCAAGAAGAGTACTGATGGAACGAGGGCCAGAGGATGACCCCCGAGTGTAAGGTTAAAGGCCGGGACGGCGCCGGATCCCCGTCTCCTCGACGGAAGGAAGGCCACACACGAAGTCTTCGGGGAAGACAACGTAAGGCCCACCGACGACGCCCAGCGTTCAACCCGATTGACCGCGAGTTGGACTTGCCTCTCCACGAGGGGGGGACTCGTCCCCGCGGCATAGACAGCCAGATCATCTGCGTAGATGGAACAGCTCCTGGTAGCGCAGACATAACTAGGTTGAAGCAGGAGACGCTTAACACACACCCCTGGGGCACCCCCTCCTCCTGAACATACAGGGCAGATAGGGCCGCCCCATTACGGACGCGGAAAGTGCGACGGCAGAGGAAGTTGCGAAGAAACGTGGGCAAAAAGCCCACAAAACCAAGCCAAGCAAACCGATAGCTCGCCACCTCCGCCGGATCCTTCCCCGGCTTAGGTATCGGGACCACAATCGCCTCCCTCCAACGGGAAGGGAACGACCCCTCAACCCACACCCGGTTGAAAAGATCCAGCAAGAAGTGCAGGGCCATCGGGTGCAGATTCCAAAGAAAGTCATACGGAATGTCATCAGGGCCAGGGCGGAAGAACGACGGGTTGCCAAGGCAGCCCGAAGTTCCCGCATCGGAAAGAGATGGTTATAGGGCTCGTTCCCAGGGGGCGGGAACGTGACCTCCGATAAAGGGCGATCGCAGCTGAAGGCGAACGGGAAACCGCAGCAAAAGCACCGGCCAGCCGATCAGCCACAGCAGCAGGATCCGAAAGGAAGCCGTCCCCGTCCCGAAGGACAGGGCGACTAGCAGGGACCGGCTTCCCCTCGATACTACGTACCTTCCGCCACACAGCAGCAGAAGGGGTAGATGAGGAGATGCCGGACACAAAAGCACGCCAAGAGGCCCGACGGGCCAACTTGAGAGTCCGGCGGGCGAAAGCCTTCGCCCGCCGCATCTCAATCAAGTGGTCCGCGCGCCGGGTGCGGTGGAAGCGGCGCGTTGCCCTCTTCCTCTCGCACACCGCCTGGTGACATGCTGGAGTCCACCACGGGACGCTACGAGTCCGCGGGTTACCGGAAGATCGAGGAATACAGTCGAGGAATACCACCCGCTCGAAGAACTCCAAGCTCTCATCCACAGAGCCAAAGCCCAATACCGAACGGACAATGACGGAACGAGCTCTGAAAGATGGCCAGTCAGCCCGCGCAAGGCACCACCTCGGTCGAGACGAAACGCCCGGCTGCGGACCGACCGGCTCAAGACAGACTGGGTAATGATCACTGCCATAAAGTCCCCCAACACCTTCCACGAAAAATCGAGTAAGGCATCGAGGGACACCAAGGAGAGATCAATACAGGTAAATGAACCCGTGGGTTCGTGGAAGTAAGTAGGTTCACCGGAATTGAGACACGCAAAGGAAAGTTCCTCCATTAAGGAGTAAAATACCAGCAACATTAGTCGACCGAACATCTCCCCAAGCCGGGTCGCGACTGTTAAAGTCCCCGAGGAGGAGAAACGGTCGGGGTAGTTGCAGCACCAACTCGCGAACCGCGTCGCGAGAAGGAGGGTCATGAGGAGGAATATAAACCGAGCAGGCAGTGTACTGGCGATCTAAAAAGAGCCGCACAGCCACAGCCTGCAAGGAAGTGCGAAGAGGCACACCACGCGATGGTAACGAATGATACACGTAAATCGCCGCACCCCGCCGGCGTGTGCGCTCATCCGGGGTGCAAGGGAAACCAACATAGCCAGAGAGACGAGGGAGTCCCCGCGCAGCCAGGATAGTCTCCTGGAGACAAACACAGGAAGGCCGCTCGCTCTCCAGCAGGGAGGCAAGGTTTCCCAGTTAGCTAAAAGCCCCCTACAGTTCCAATGCAAGATGGAACTGTAAGGGGAAGCGGCATTATAAGAGGCAGAGAAAACAGCGAAATAGCCACGGACCAAGCTGAGCAGCAAACTCAACGGTCCGTAACCAGGGACGGAATCGGTTTCCCCGACTCACCCAGAACTGGGGGGGTAGGGGCCACCGACTCCGCATCTGCTGCACCCGTAGTAGAACGAGAAGTGGAGAGTAGAACAGGGAGGTCAGAGGGGGGTCTCCCGGCGGGGGGAGAGACGACGAGTCGGGCCCAGCCGAAACCCCCAACTCCCCACCAGAGGGGGACCGGGGGGAACCAGCTGTTCGAGGGCTCGTCAAACCAGACAAGCACTGACGGGGGGAGAGGAAAGGTCGACCACAGGTGGGAGAGGTAGATCCAGGAGAGACCCGACCACTCTCAGCAGGAGCCGGAGGGAGAGAGACTCCATGAAGGAGGGCCAGGCCCCTCTCGACCGGGTCTATCATGGGAAGAGTCAGTAATCGAGGGTGTCATGGGGCGGTGTACCTCGACCGACACCCGGACACTGGTCGGGGCACCGGGAGGTGACGCCTCACCAGCCCTCCGTATAGGGGGGGGGGAGTCCCGAGCGGATCAGGAACAGCGCGCCGCTTCCCCTCCGGTGAAGACGGGGAAGAAGGGGAAGCAAGGCGAGCAGCAGTCAGGATCGGGTCGGAAGGACTCCGACTCCGACCACGGCGACGCTTCCTCCTCTCCTTCGGGGCATCCCCCTCCCCACCCGAGAGACGAGTAGGCAAGGATCCAGACCCCAAGGCCGGAGGGGAGAAGGGGCACTTGTAGGCAGGGAATCAGATGGGATGTCAGAAAGTGAGGCAGAGGAACAAGAAGGACCCGCGGCGCCAGGAGGACCACCAACCCCCGGACTTCCAGGGGGGGCACCACTCCAGTAGACGCCGGGGTAGCACGGGAGGGGCCCGAGGACCCGCCAGGGCCAAGAGCCGCAGCGTAGGACAACCCCCGCCGCGGCTCCCGGTCACGGATCTTATCGCGCGCCTCCCGCGCACTAAGGAATTCGGTAGTCCTTAAGGACCGCACCTCAAATTCAAACTTGAAAACGGGACAGTCCCGAGAAGAGGAAGGGTGGGCCCCCGAACAGTTCGAGCACCGCGGGGGCTTCGTGCACGGGGTAGGGTGCGCAGGCCCACCGCAGCGGACACATAGCTTACCCTCACGGCGGCACGCAGAACTAACATGGCCGAACATTGCAGCCAAAGCAGCGAACCGGGTCAGGCACATATGATCGCACCGAAACTCACACGACCGGCGATCACCCATGCCCCAGAACACCTGGGCCGGAGGCACAAGGGAGTCAAAGGTCAGGAGCAGACGAGCGGACGGGGTAAGAGCACCATCCCGGCGACGAAAAGCGGAAGACCTTCGTTACCCCCTGGGGGCAAGATCCTCCTGCAACTCGCCAACCGGGATTGACAGCAGACGGGAAGCGAAAATGGTGCCTTGACAGCTATTCAATTGCGGATGGGGGTCACAGAAACTCTGCAACCCATGACATCCTGCAACTGTAGAAGGGACTCAGTCACCCCCGAAGAACGGGACTTCAAAAGAAGAGACCCATCCTCAGAGGGCGGATATCATAACGACAGGGAACCCCTACGTCTTAAGGCGCTGAAACACCCGTTCCGAGTTGCCCGGAAGGGAGCCAGCGGAAGGGCGGAGAACAAGGAACCTGTCCACCGGACAGAAATTGACAGCAGACAGGTCCATGTGTAACGGTAACCGAGAGTGGGCGAGAGAACAAGGGCCGCGAAGAACCCGCCCTACGGCCACCACGAGTCCGGCCACGAGAGCCAGACGCCGCAGAGGACGAGAGGGGGCCATACGGCTTGAGGGTCAATCCAGCGGAGGCAGAGGCCGCTGAACGACCAGAAGGAGTAGCCTGATCCAAATCCAAGGCGGGCCAGAGTCGTCAACAGAGGGGAGAAGTTTAGAATTAGAACCCATAAACAGTAGTTTACAAAAACGGCAGCCTCGGACCCAAGGCGATGCACCAGCCACCGCTGCATCCTTCAAAGCGCAGGCCCAACGTCCCGGGTAGCCCGCCCCCCAACCTAACTGTCGTTTTAAAAACAGCAGATTGGCACTACGGAGATTTTTCCGTTAAGGGCCAAGCAAAGACCCAATCCAGACGCAGCAGTGGTCCGGGCGCCCGTACCGACCCCGGAGCACGGCTCAGCCACGGAGCGATGCCCCCCGGCGGGTGCACCCGCCCGATGACCCCAAGACTGCAAATACAGAGGGGGGGGATACTACGATTGACAGAGGCACAGGACCGAGTCAAGACAAAAGAAATTCCGGGAGACGGAAAAAAAGGGGGAGCAAAAAAAAAAAAAAAAAAAAAAAAAAAACAACGTAACTAGGTAACTCTTCGCCCACACCCCGCGAGGAGTTGAGGAAACCTCAACAACCCACGAGGTGTACGAGCCCCCTCGGCCCGGCAAGCCGGAGTACCTAATCGAGGGGGTATATATATATATGTATATATGTGTATGTACCTTACCTTACCTTACAACCTCACAAAGGTTCTGCGCGATGATTTCTCATTTCGCGAAGGTCAAGCTTGTATGTGTATATATATATATGTGTGTGTGTGTATATATGTATGTATATGTATATATATTTGGTTATGCGGGTATACATGTGTAGTTGTACTATTTGTAATTTTTTCAATTTATATTTATTTTTATTTCTTTATTCTTTTGCGACCTACCGTTTTTCAGACAATAATTATAAAAACAAATCTTTGTAATTTTTTCCCTTATGCATATATATATATATATATTCTGCATATAATGCGTTTATATTTCGTATATATACCGTATATATGTTGTATATATTTTTATGGTTCTTTATATATCATCTAGCATCATTTTGTTTTCCAATTTATATTTACTTGTACTTTTTTATTCGTTTGTGACTATAATATGCATGATTCAGACAATAAAAAAACCTTTGGTATTTTTTCCCTTATATATTGGTGTGCCTCTCTTAAAATTTATTTTTCAATTTATTATTATTATTTTTTAATTTTTTTTTTTGGTTTATTTCTTTGTGACATATATATCAATTTGGCATCATCTATTAAATTGATTGTAAAACTTCCCTTTTGAGTTGAATTTGTAGACTCCACTTACAATTTTTGTTTTTTTTTTTTGTTTTTTTTTTATCTGTTGGTTTATTTTTTTATGGTTATTTAAGCTGTGACATATATATCACTAAGGCACTTTTTATATTTATATTTATTTCTTTATTCTTTTGTGACCTGTTCCATAAACAAGCCATTTGAATTTATATTGAAGGTCGGCCAAAGTGCTAAAAGTGTCATTTTCCCATACAAATGTGTTTATCCTCTCACAATTTTTCTTTACTTACTATATATATGTATATGTGTATGTGTGTGTGTATGTATGTGTATATATATATATATATAATATATATATATTTGTCGATTTCTTTATGGTTATTTAGGCTGTGACATATATATCACTGAGGCACTATTTTGTAATTAATTTTTCTCAATTATATTTATATTTTTTTTTATTTCTTTATTCTTTGTGACCTGTTTCATAAACAAGCCATTTGAATTTATATTGAATGTCGGCTGAAGTGCTAAAAGTGTCAATCTCCCATACAAATGTTTGCTCCTCCACAATTGTTTCTATGCTTACTATATTATGTATATGTATATTATATATATATATTTTTTTTTTTTTTTGTTTCAAAGAATGACCGCTCATGGCCACCAAAAGAAAGGTGGATAGCAGAGCGAACACAGAACGAAGAGTATGGAACAACTAATGGAAATGAACAATAGACGGGGGAGGAGGAGGAGGTGGGGGAAAAGCAAAAGATCATAGTGTCACAGCCGGTAAAGAAGTCGGGAGCGAAAGAGGAAGGAGAACAACCCGGTTATCGAAAAGTAGGACCTTCAGACAGAAGAGCGCCAAGCCTATCACAAGCCCGACGCTCTCCAAAAAGGGAAAATACTCTGCGCGCAGCGCAGAGTAAAGCGGACACTCCACCAGGAGGTGGGCAACTGTAAGTAGGACGTCACAATTGGGACATCGGGGCACCCGATCCCCGGCCATCAAATAGCCATGGGTCAGGTGGGTGTGGCCAATACGGAGGCGGGCCAGAGCCACCTCCTTATGGCGCGACCGATGGAAGGAAGAGGCCCAACATCCCAACTTGGGTTTAATCTTGCAAAGTTTGTTATCCGTAGCGCCATCCCAGCGACTCTGCCACCGGGAGCGCAAAAACCTACGGAAGCCAGGGATATAATCAGAAAAAGGGAGGGACACAGGTGAAACCTGCAGTCGGCACGCGGAACGGGCAGCTCGATCGGCAGCCTCATTTCCAGCCACGTTAACATGTGCTGGGACCCAGCAAAATACCACCTCCTTGCCACCGAAAGCGACAAGAGTATGGTACAGTAGCTGGATTCGTCGGACCAGCGGGTGGACAGAGTCAAAACACTCCAGGCCATCCAGGGCACTGCGGGAATCCGAATGGATGACGAACGACCCATCCGGATGCTCCCGCACCACCTCCAGAGCGCTCAGAATGGCATAGAGCTCCGCCGTAAAAACGGAAGCCTCATCAGGGAGACGGGTACATCGGGGAGCAAGGGCAGACGACTGGGGAACAGCCGCGGATCCAACGCCCCCCGACGACCTCGAGCCATCCGTGAAGATCGCAACACATGCAGAGTGACACGCCGCATGCTGAAGGAACAGAGACCGAAGCAAGGCAGAGTCCGACTCGGTCCTGCGAACGGGGCGCAACGCCCTACAGCACGCAACAGGGGTGCTCTCCCAAGGTGCAACACCCTGAAAGAGACCGGTATAACGGATGGAGGGGGAGTGCCCATACCATCGAGGAGGGAGGTCACCGTGTCGGTGAAATACCAACCCCCATCCCGGCAGAACGCCCTCTCAACCACCTGGAACAGAGGAGAGGTGGGAAGACGGAGGATCCGGAGATAGTGTTTAGCAATGAGGAACGACCTCCGATCCTCCAAGGGAGGGATGTCGCACTCAACCTGCAGACTATCAACCGGAGAGGAGCGGAAGGCGCCAGATGACATGCGCAGTCCTCTAGAGAGGACCGGATCCAGTATCCGAAGGGCCGTGCGGGAGGCGGAGCCATACACCACACTCCCATAGTCTAATTTGGACTGTACCAGGGACACGTACAAACGGAGGAGCGTCCGCCTATCCGCGCCCCATGTAGTATGCGACAGATGCCCAGCAAATCCAGGGTACGTCTCGCGGACTCGCGCAGCCGGCGAAGGTGGGGAACCCAGCTCAAACGGCTGTCGAAAACCATACCCAAGAAGAGTACTGATGGAACGAGGGCCAGAGGCTGACCCCCGAGTGTAAGGTTAAAGGCCGGGATGGCGCCGGATCCCCGTCTCCTCGACGGAAGGAAGGCCACACACGAAGTCTTCGGGGAAGACAACGTAAGGCCCACCGACGACGCCCAGCGTTCAACCCGATTGACCGCGAGTTGGACTTGCCTCTCCACGAGGGGGGGACTCGTCCCCGCGGCATAGACAGCCAGATCATCTGCGTAGATGGAACAGCGCACCGAGGGCGGAAGAGCTCCCGGTAGCGCAGACATAACTAGGTTGAAGCAGGAGACGCTTAACACACCCCTGGGGCACCCCCTCCTCCTGAACATACAGGGCAGATAGGGCCGCCCCATTACGGACGCGGAAAGTGCGACGGCAGAGGAAGTTGCGAAGAAACGTGGGCAAAAAGCCCACAAAACCAAGAGACTTCAAACGGTCCATGACAACTCCCCGACGGGTCGTGTCATAGGCCTTTTGGACGTCAAAAAAGACGGCCAGAACAAGATTCCGGCGGGAAAATGCCTCCCGTACATCATGGCCAAGGAGGAGAAGGGGGTCCAGAGTACCCCGAAATCGACGAAAACCATACTGGGTCGGGGGGCATAACCCAAGCGACTCCAGTGTAAAGGAAAGTCGGACGGCCACCATCTTTTCGAGGAGCTTGCATAAGCAGCTCGTCAAAGCAATAGGCCGATAGCTCGCCACCTCCGCCGGATCCTTCCCCGGCTTAGGTATCGGGACCACAATCGCCTCCCTCCAACGGGAAGGGAACGACCCCTCAACCCACACCGGTTGAAAAGATCCAGCAAGAAGTGCAGGGCCATCGGGTGCAGATTCCAAGAAAGTCATACGGAATGTCATCAGGGCCAGGGCGGAAGAACGACGGGTTGCCAAGGCCCCGAAGTTCCCGCATCGGAAAGAGATGGTTATAGGGCTCGTTCCCAGGGGGCGGGAACGTGACCTCCGATAAAGGGCGATCCGCAGCTGAAGGCGAACGGGAAACCGCAGCAAAAGCACCGGCCAGCCGATCAGCCACAGCAGCAGGATCCGAAAGGAAGCCGTCCCCGTCCCGAAGGACAGGGCGACTAGCAGGGACCGGCTTCCCCTCGATACTACGTACCTTCCGCCACACAGCAGCAGAAGGGGTAGATGAGGAGATGCCGGACACAAAAGCACGCCAAGAGGCCCGACGGGCCAACTTGAGAGTCCGGCGGGCGAAAGCCTTCGCCCGCCGCATCTCAATCAAGTGGCCGCGCGCCGGGTGCGGTGGAAGCGGCGCGTTGCCCTCTTCCTCTCGCACACCGCCTGGTGACATGCTGGAGTCCACCACGGGACGCTACGAGTCCGCGGGTTACCGGAAGATCGAGGAATACAGTCCTCCGCGACGCCCATCACCACCCGCTCGAAGAACTCCAAGCTCTCATCCACAGAGCCAAAGCTCAACCGAACGGACAATGACGGAACGAGCTCTGAAAGATGGCCAGTCAGCCCGCGCAAGGCACCACCTCGGTCGAGACGAACGCCGGCTGCGGACCGACCGGCTCAAGACAGACTGGGTAATGATCACTGCCATAAGAGTCCCCCAACACCTTCCACGAAAAATCGAGTAAGGCATCGAGGGACACCAAGGAGAGATCAATACAGGTAAATGAACCCGTGGGTTCGTGGAAGTAAGTAGGTTCACCGGAATTGAGACACGCAAAGGAAAGTTCCTCCATTAAGGAGAGTAAATACCAGCAACATTAGTCGACCGAACATCTCCCCAAGCCGGGTCGCGACTGTTAAAGTCCCCGAGGAGGAGAAACGGTCGGGGTAGTTGCAGCACCAACTCGCGAACCGCGTCGCGAGAAGGAGGGTCATGAGGAGGAATATAAACCGAGCAGGCAGTGTACTGGCGATCTAAAAAGAGCCGCACAGCCACAGCCTGCAAGGAAGTGCGAAGAGGCACACCACGCGATGGTAACGAATGATGCACGTAAATCGCCGCACCCCGCCGGCGTGTGCGCTCATCCGGGGTGCAAGGGAAACCAACATAGCCAGAGAGACGAGGGAGTCCCCGCGCAGCCAGGATAGTCTCCTGGAGACAAACACAGGAAGGCCGCTCGCTCTCCAGCAGGGAGGCAAGGTTCTCCCAGTTAGCTAAAAGCCCCCTACAGTTCCAATGCAAGATGGAACTGTAAGGGGAAGCGGCATTATAAGAGGCAGAGAAAACAGCGAAATAGCCACGGACCAAGCTGAGCAGCAAACTCAACGGTCCGTAACCAGGGACGGAATCGGTTTCCCCGACTCACCCAGAACTGGGGGGGTAGGGGCCACCGACTCCGCATCTGCTGCACCCGTAGTAGAACGAGAAGTGGAGAGTAGAACAGGGAGGTCAGAGGGGGGCTCTCCCGGCGGGGGGAGAGACGACGAGTCGGGCCCAGCCGAAACCCCCAACTCCCCACGAGGGGGACCGGGGGAACCAGCTGTTCGAGGGCTCGTCAAACCAGACAAGCACTGACGGGGGGGAGGAAAGGTCGACCACAGTGGGAGAGGTAGATCCAGGAGAGAGACCCGACCACTCTCAGCAGGAGCCGGAGGAGAGAGACTCCATGAAGGAGGGCCAGGCCCCTCTCGACCGGGTCTATCATGGGAACAGAGTCAGTAATCGAGGGTGTCATGGGGCGGTGTACCTCGACCGACACCCGGACACTGGTCGGGGCACCGGGAGGTGACGCCTCACCAGCCTCCGTATAGGGGGGGGGGAGTCCCGAGCGGATCAGGAACAGCGCGCCGCTTCCCCTCCGGTGAAGACGGGGAAGGGGAAGCAGGCGAGCAGCAGTCAGGATCGGGTCGGAAGGAGACTCCGACCACGGCGACGCTTCCTCCTCTCCTTCGGGGCATCCCCTCCCCACCCGAGAGACGAGTAGGCAAGGATCCAGACCCCAAGGCCGGAGGGGGAAAGGGGCACTTGTAGGCAGGGAATCAGATGGGATGTCAGAAAGTGAGGCAGAGGAACAAGAAGGACCCGCGGCGCCAGGAGGACCACCAACCCCCGGACTTCCAGGGGGGGCACCACTCCAGTAGACGCCGGGGTAGCACGGGAGGGGCCCGAGGACCCGCCAGGGCCAAGAGCCGCAGCGTAGGACAACCCCCGCCGCGGCTCCCGGTCACGGATCTTATCGCGCGCCTCCCGCGCACTAAGGAATTCGGTAGTCCTTAAGGACCGCACCAAATTCAAACTTGAAAACGGGACAGTCCCGAGAGAGGAAGGGTGGGCCCCCGAACAGTTCGAGCACCGCGGGGGCTTCGTGCACGGGGTAGGGTGCGCAGGCCCACCGCAGCGGACACATAGCTTACCCTCACGGCGGCACGCAGAGCTAACATGGCCGAACCGGTTGCAGCCAAAGCAGCGAACCGGGTCAGGCACATATGGTCGCACCGAAAACTCACACGACCGGCGATCACCCATGCCCCAGAACACCTGGGCCGGAGGCACAAGGGAGTCAAAGGTCAGGAGCAGACGAGCGGACGGGGTAAGAGCACCATCCCGGCGCGACGAAAAGCGGAAGACCTTCGTTACCCCCTGGGGGGCAAGATCCTCCTGCAACTCGCCAACCGGGATTGACAGCAGACGGGAAGCGAAAATGGTGCCTTGACAGCTATTCAATTGCGGATGGGGAGTCACAGAAACTCTGCAACCCAAGACATCCTGCAACTGTAGAAGGGACCCAGTCACCCCCGAAGAACGGGACTTCAAAAGAAGAGACCCATCCTCAGAGGGCGGATATCATAACGACAGGGAACCCCTATCGTCTTAAGGCGCTGAAACACCCGTTCCGAGTTGCCCGGAAGGGAGCCAGCGGAAGGGCGGAGAACAAGGAACCTGTCCACCGGACAGAAATTGACAGCAGAGACAGGTCCATGTGTAACGGTAACCGAGAGTGGGCGAGAGAACAAGGGCCGCGAAGACCCCGCCCTACGGCCACCACGAGTCCGGCCACGAGAGCCAGACACCGCAGAGGACGAGAGGGGGCCATACGGCTTGAGGGTCAATCCAGCGGAGGCAGAGGCCGCTGAACGACCAGAAGTAGTAGTCTGATCCAAATCCAAGGGCGGGCCAGAGTCGTCAACAAGAGGGGAGTGAAGTTTAGAATAGAACCCATAAACAGTATTTTTACAAAAAACGGCAGCCTCGGACCCAAGGCGATGCACCAGCCGCCGCTGCATCCTTCAAAGCGCAGGCCCAACGTCCCGGGTAGCCCGCCCCCCAACCTAACTGTCGTTTTAAAAACAGCAGATTGGCACTACGGAGATTTGTCCGTTAAGGGCCAAGCAAAGACCCAATCCAGACGCAGCAGCGGTCCGGGCGCCCGTACCGTCCCCGGAGCACGGCTCAGCCACGGAGCGATGCCCCCCGGCGGGTGCACCGATGACCCCAAGACTGCAAATACAAACAGAGGGGGGGGGGGACTACGATTGACAGAGGCACAGGACCGAGTCAAGACAAAAGAAATTCCGGGAGAGACGGAAAAAAAAGGGGGAGAGAAAAAAAAAAAAAAAAAAAAAAAAAAAAACGCAACTAGGTAACTCTTCGCCCACACCCCGCGAGGAGTTGAGGAAACCTCAACAACCCACGAGGTGTACGAGCCCCCTCGGCCCGGCAAGCCGGAGTACCTAATCGAGGGGTATATATATATAATATATATATTAGGGTGTCTCTTATTGGTAGTCAAAAAATTGAAATGTTGAATTATTTTATCTGCGCCCCCTAAAAATAGTTCATTTAGCATAAAAACTAAAGCTTGAAAGTTTGACACAAATTGGCTCATATAGGGTTCGCCCCGGCTATAAAAATGGTGACCCGGCATAATAGCTCCTGACATATGATTATGCTCATTATACACATAATTCCTTCCTTCTTTTTTTAGTTTGATTCGTTTATAAGTATAGGCCTTCTTATTTATCATGATCCTTTTCTAACCTATCTTTGATGTTGTTATAATCCATCCTTTGGTCCTCAATCCTTCTTTATCCCAATCCTTTTTCTCCTATCCAAAAATCCTTCCTGGCTTTTTTTATATACAATCAGCAATGAAGCATGCTACAAAAAAAAAACCATTAGTTTATTATATAGAGATAAATTCAAAATGCCAGTGCTATTTACATACTTTAATTACTTTAATTAGCATTATTTCCGTATACAACATTATTTAATTACAATGATTATACAATATGGTGTATTTTTAAGGTGCGACCTCATTGATGGTTATTTTTGAGAAGAAAAGTTTTTGATGGAACTGGGCGACTCTGGCGGTGTTTTGCAACAATTTGGAGCAGGAACTGGAGCTGCTCTTCCCACTGTCAATTTCTTATTCAGCTCTTGAACTAAGCTACTTGCACGTTCTGCCCGGTCATTTACAACAGATAGAGCTGCAAACAATAGCTCTGGCCCTTAAATATTCACAGTTGGATGTCCAAGTGCTGGGTGCCTTGTTCAGAAATCCTTCTGGCAAATTCAGCTTAGTAAAGAATTCTCTAGTATTTCTTGTAACAAGTTGGTGTAGTCTTCACCAGAGCAGAAGGTCGATTCAGGAATCGAGGACGTTGGTGGTCTATCAGTGGAATCATCTTCTAATGCCTTTACCATGCGTTCTTACATCTGTAGTAATTCGCTCATCAAAGAAAGCAAGACCAACTGCTTCTTCAGACAGGTACCATAAGTGGTTAGAGAGCTTTTTTTTAGTTGCATCAGAAATCTTTTTGTTAGGATAATTAATCAATGACCTCATAAGGAGCCAGTCATTAAATGGGGTTTCAATAGGGAGTGAGGATGTTGTCCAAGCCTTCATATAGATGAGAACAGAAAAAAGGGAAAGATCTCGAATTCCTCGTTCTTCAGTCTTAGTCATCTTGAACTGGTTTCGAAAAAACCACATCTTGATAGAATAGAGCGCTTTGGACATCCAGCGAGCTCGATGCATGGCACCTGGTGCACGAAACTTGATGCCTTTATTGGGGACACCTCCAAGAAAGATGATGGACAGATCCAAAAGTTCTTGATAGTCATCCCGTAGCATAGGTGCCTGGGATCTAGCAAACTGAATTAGTTCAGTTTTAGACTGGATAATTGCTTCTTTAGTAATCGTGTCTGTCTCACCTGTTTGGAACTGGCTTTGATCAACAGAAGTCCAATTGTCACGAAAACGCTTAAAGATCAATATCTCTGGACCAGTTGATGTAGATCCCAATGTTGCTTCAAATGCAGCTCCCAACAATAAATCTAAAACATGGTGTCTACAAGGCAAGTACAAAACATCATGTCCCAATTTTGCTTCGATGAGAGCACAGGCTCCACTATATTGACCCGTGTTTGAAGCTGTTGTATCGAAACAAATTGCTTTTACTCTCTCTGTAATTCCCCATTCATTCAGGCAGTTAAAGACGGCTTCAGCTTGTGCTTCTCCAGTTGAGTTTGGGATTTTGGGGACACCAAGCAGCTGTTCAACACCAGGTCCTGACACAAGTACTGGGAGACGATCAATGTGCTTGTGCGAGGTGAGGTCCTCCATCATCTTGCCATCCCAGTGGACTGTCATAGAACATTCTCCACGGAAATGCTCCTTAAGTTCTTTAGCATGACGAGCTCGGTTCTTATTTCGAAGGCGATGGATAGAATGTTGGTTTATGTTGTAATCTGAAGCGTCCAAACCAAAGCTTTTAGCTGCCTCTGCGGTTCAAAAAGTAAATTAGCATAGAGTTTTAGCCTTGTAGGTATATTGATACATGTAAGCTGGGCTTACGAAAAGTGTTTTTGTTGTTATAACTAACTACAGGGATATTTTTATAAAAAATAATAAATTTCTGCTCAAACACTGCACAAAAACCCCCCGCACCCCTCTAGTGACGCCACTGATAGAAACACAGATCATGAAACACATGTCAGGTAAAATTTCCATTGAACTAAATTAAATTCTTTGTGACAAATATAAACATTGTTTAAAACTTCATAATATGTGTATAAGAGCATAAATTCTAATTTTTTCATTAAATTCATTAAATTTTTTTCAAAAACTAATAACAAAATCAGTATAAATAATTGTGAAAAATATAAATAACAGTTTATTATCTGATAATAGCAAAAAAGAAGTATAGTGATACACAGTTACACACCTTTTACTTATGACAGCAGAACACTGAATGATGACAAATAAACAATTGCAACATAATCTGGAGCATTCTTGATGAAACATGTTTAAACAGGTTGATCTTGTCTTATCAAGCAATATTTTCAGCTACAAACTTGACAATTATCTCTAATATATTCATTTAATTGAATTCATCATAAATATGATGATTAATTAATTAAAAACATATGTTTAGTATACTTGACAACTGCTAGTAATTTCAAATATTAATTGCATAAATAATAGCTATATTTTATGAACTTTAATAAGCGGGGGCGACCTCTAAAAATTGTTCAATCCAAAAAACATTTTATATGTGATGTTTTTTCAACCAATGGAACTGGTTGAGGGGGCGCAACCTAAACAAATCAACACTTCGAAAATAAGAGACACCCTAATATATATATATATATATATATGTATATATATATGAATATGTATGTATGTTTATTTTTGTAACCTATATATTGCCTTGATCTGTCCTTTCACTCCAGTGTTCCTGAGGATGTCATTAGACGAAAGCGCTTGAGCACCCCTTTGTGTTTCTTTTCCCTTCGTGGTTTTATTCATCATATATATATATATATATAATGGAACCATATATTTTCAGGCACAAAACTAATGGATAATCTGCTCGAGAGAAGATTTGCATCAATGAAAAAACTCGAAGATCTGGATTTATTTAAAGCAGGGGTCACCAACATTTTTTTTTTTCACCACCCACTTTTACGATTTTTTGAAAATTAAAAAAGCTTATCACCCACCTTAGATCAAAAAGAATAAATCAACGTAATCGATAAAATAAATAATGAAATAAATGTTTAATTACCTTTAATGTGAGCCCACTAGTGGGCGCTACCACCCAGGTTGGTGACCCCTGATTTAAAGGTTAGTTTTAATTAAAAGTACTTCCTGCTCATACATTTCACTGGCCACTTCTAACCTTTTAGGAACATGTTTCACATTGGTAAGTGAACATTTGTAAAAAAAAATTGAAAAAATTGAAAAAATCGGGGATGGTATATTTTTATTGAAGGTCAAAGGTCAAGGATATTTTTTTTTAATTTTCATTTTAGAGGCTTATGACAAGCTGTTTAAGAGCTTCAAAATGACACTAGAATCAGAACTCTAGCTTTATTAGTTATGTGGTTAGAGCAATTTGAAATTTGACAGTAAGTAAAAAAATCAGGTCAAAGGTCCAAATTTTGTGACCCTGTATCTCAGCAACCAAAGGTCAGCCAGCTCTAAAATTTGGGGAATTTCAGTTTCTCACACATACCTACTAATGTACCAAATATTAAAATCTGCGATGGTCATGTTCTCGGGTGGCTGAATTGACATAGAATGACCCATAAGTTCATTGAAAACTCTTTAAACTTAAAAAGACTAAAAAATCAAGAGATCCTTCTGAGGGCAGGTTGTTTTCCTTGGGTAATGTAAATTACAAAAATCATAATCACTAGCAATTATATATATGATATAAAATTTTAATACCAGCTACTAAATATTCATAATTCTTTAAAACCATAGTGTATGAAATAATAGAATTACTAATCCATTATGTATATTTATATTGAAAAATTATTAAATAAAGTGGATTGGTTTTCTTTTTAATCCTGGGTTTTTTCCAGCCCTGAGTGCAGTGGACAGATTTGAGATTTGCAGAGACACTGATGGTGCTTGTGTCAAATCTTAGACCTAAGCCTGATAAATAAATATATAGGGTGTCCATAAATTATTCACCCCATTATAAGCCTTAATAAATTCGTTATTATAGGAGCTATCTTAAAATGGTTTGCGGCAATTAATAACACAACTCAAGAAATTTTTTCTTTATTTCGCAGAACATCCACTAAGGGCACAATGGCGACAGTGAAGGAGAAAGCAATGTGTGTGCTGTGGATGTGGGAAACCAAATCTCCATTATTTTTTTTTTTTTTTTTTTTTTTTTGAACAATGTCGTTTTCAGTGATGAAGTGACATTCCATGTCTGGTAAAGTCAACAGACACAATTGCGGTATATGGGGATCAGAAAATCTGCATGAATTTATTGAACACGAACGCAACAGTCCCAAGATAAACATTTGGTGTGCTCTCTTCCATAACTGTGTGATTGGACCATTTTTCTTCCATGAAAACACTGTGAAGGCTACAAATTACCTAGATATGCTTGAATGGTATGCTGCACCTCAGCTTGAGGATATGCAGCCCCGTGTGTTCTTTTAGCAAGATGGGGCACCGCCACACTGGGGATTAGAAGTGCGGAGGTTCCTCAATGAAAAGTTCCCTTCTCGTTGGATTGGGCAAGATGGCCCTATTCCATGGCCTCCTTGTTCCCCGGATATCACGCCTCTGGATTTCTTTTTATGGGGCTACACAAAGGACAGTGTATGCAAAGAAGGTTAATAACATCACAGAATTAAGACACCGGATTGAAGAGACATTAGCTTCCATCACGCAAGACATGCTTCTTAATGTTTGGAACGAAATCATCTATCGCCTTGATGTTCTGCGTGCTACCAATGGGGCTCACGTGGAGGTTTACTGAATTAAAACAAAAATTTCTTGAGTTGTGTTATTAATTAACGCAAACCGTTTTAAGATAGCTCCTATAATAACGAATTTATTAAGGCTTGTAATGGGGTGAATAATTTATGGACACCCTGTACATCTAATTGTTATTACATTTTTATCCTAAAATACTATTATTTCAGCAAAATAGGGACTTTTGGACCACCCTGTACATACTTTTTTTTTTAAGGTATATATATATATATACACAGTGCGTTTGAAAAGTCTTTCCAAAGTTAACCAACACTTTAAAAAAAGTGTTTGACAACAAGTGTAGACGAGTTGCTCTGTGCCTGCAAAATGGTGGAAAACACTTTGAACACATGCTGTAAAATCAAAAGGTTATGTAATAAAATCACTAAATCATGGTTGAATGAAAACATTGTACTTTTTCAATTTCCTATGCGTTTAACATAGCACTGCAGAGACTTTTCGAATGCACTGTATATTATATTATTTATATAAAACACACCATAGTTAAATAGTTAATCTTGGTTATGTTTCCACCCAAACTGTTCATTCTGATGAAGGTCAAGTTTGTTGCTCCACCTTCGACCTATTCCTTGCCCGGATTCAATCTCATGACCTCCCAATCAGCAGCCTAGCATCTTAACCTCCAGGCAACCCAGGGTACCCATTTATCTACCAACTTATTTCTTCTGAAAGGATGAACAGCTAGGTAAGCTGGGTAAGACCTTTTGGATTTTAAGATTCTTAATTATGATTACATAAAAAAAGAAGACAAAACCTTGGTCAATTACGACATTTCTATGTTAGTTAAGACAAAAGGAACTTTCTAAGCTTTATGCAATTGTTCAATGGTGATAGTAATAATAATAATAGATGGGCGATTTGTTTGAGAGAGAGGGGGGAGGGGGGGGGGGGGGGGGGGGGGGGGGGGGTAATGAGCTCCTCCACAATTCATGAGTAAAATTATTGTGATCAATATGATTCTATCAGGTTACTATTCTTAACTAATGTGTTCTGACATTATAATTATGGATGGAGCTCACAATAAAGAGAAAGGAAAATACTGTAACTAACTTTTACTCCTTTGAGACTCTTCTCCACCTTATCCTTTACGGAATCACTGAATGGGCCATTGAAATGATACTCCCTTAGTCCTTCAGATATTAGTAGTTCAGTAACTGGTTTTTCATCATAAAAAGCTTTATGGGTCACTAAAAGAAATAAAAGAATTCCCATTAAATATTTTTCAAATAAAAAATAAAAATTCAAGTACTGTTCTATTATTTCAAGTACATCAGTTCTTTAAATCTAAACTAAAAGCTTACAATCCACATTCATTAAAAGGCTTCCTCCATCCAATGCAGCTGGTCTCAAAGCGGCAAAAGCACCCATTACCCCTAGTTTACACATTCCAATATTAGTGATAGGAGCAAATGGTTCTTCAATACTGAAGAAACTACAATTTGATATATGATTATATTTAACAGCATAAGTGTGATGGACCATGACACTGAGCATCTGTTTGAAGGGAGAAAGTTAGCAAATTAAACGCAAATATTGCAATGAAGAAATGACCAAAGATTCACTGTATAAAAAATAAAAAACAAAACAGATGTTTTAACCTGAATAGCAGTGCTAGGTATTTCTTTTCCTGAAGAGAGCTTGCAAGCATCAATTAACTCCTTCAATGGAAACTTGCCTACTTTAACCATCTTGATGGAAAACATTGTTGTGGGACTACCTTTGCATTTTTTTTTACCTTTTTTCTTAGAATTTTGCCCATTACGAGTAGCAAACTCGGACTTCAAATGAACCTTTTAAAAAGTAACAAGAAAAATATATTATTATTATTACTACTACTACTACTACTACTACTACTAAACTTTTCTTGATTAAGTTCATTTATTAAAAAGCTTTTCTTAAACAATTCCAAATAATCTTCATTTCATTAAGATTAAGGAAAGACATAGTAAAACCAAAATTAAACTAGTTACAGTAACCTCCTAAACACTGAACAAGTATCACAAAATTCAAAACTTTGGCATGAAGTAATCTGGCCGAGAGTATCCATGTGAGGCACCATTTCAAATGATCAGTAGCTCACTGTAAACTATTTTATTTTGGCTTTACTACATTATTATTGGCAAGAAAAGAGGAAAAGGACTTTCACAATACTTTACAATTTTACTTATCATAACATTTAAATTACTAGTCAAAATTTCAGAATAGTAGTGTATAGTGGCCACTTTTATGGAAGTGACAATTTTATTGCATTTTTTCTTTTAGTCTTCTCTTAATTCTATATCTATTTTTATAGTATGCAGATATTAATCTCTCCCTATTTGCCAAACAGACAGGTGCATCAGGATTGGGCTAAGGCAACTTGGGCAATTTGGGCAATTTCTTTTACCCTAAAGGAAAGCTGAAAACCAAACTAAAAATTAAGTTTATGGAGTTATAAATAAATATTTATTATAATAATTTTCAAAATAATTAGGTTTCACGTTCTTACCCCATTCAGTATACTTAACTAACTAAACTTGAGAAAACACTATTTAAATTTAGTCTTCATGAAATAATCCAAAAGAACCTTTTGATACTTTTGACTATGGTCCACTTTACTGCTCTCAACCCTCCATCTATCATCTAAATGCTTTGATTTCTTGCCTTTCTTGAGTTTTTCAATCTATTCTCATTAAAATTATTCTTAAACACCTCTTATAACAATCTTTTCAGATCATCAGTATGGGTTCTGCAAGGGAACACTCTACTGGTGATCATCTTGCATACTTCACTGACTCTTGGTCATTCTCCTTTCAGGATTTTGGTGAAGCCTTTGCTATTGCACTAGACATATCAGAAGCTTTTGAGATAGTCTGGCAGATATCTTTCATTTCCAAACTCCTTTCTGGGATATCTATAGCTGCAGTTGTAGTTGGCCACTGTTCTCCTCCTCAAGCTATTAACAGTGGTGTTCCTCAAGGTTCGTTCTGTCACCCACTCTTTTTCTTTTATTTATAAAAGAAATATTAAATCGCATTTCCTCCTATTTACTCCTATGCCAATGACTCCCCTCTTCACATCTCCACCTGCTTTGCAAAGCATCCCTCTCAACAGTCATGCCATCTGAGTCGGGCAGAGGAAACCTTGTGGCTTTCAATCACAATCTGTCACACAACCATCCCCTTACCTTCAACAATACACAACTCAACCCTTCCTCTTTTCTTAACATTCTTGGCATTTCCTTTTCTCAATCTTTCCTAGAAAGATCACATACTGTATAAGTATTCTTTCCATAACAGCTTCTAAGAGGTTAGAAGCATGCTGTACCAGTTCTGCAGGTTCTTCACCCTGACTCAGTTGCTGTCTCTGTGCAGGGGTCTTGTCCACCCCTGTATGAAGTATGCTTCTCATGTGTAGGGTGGCTCAACCCACACAGCTCTACTTGATGAGGTAGAATTAAAGGCTTCTTGTCTCATCAATTCCTTGCCTCTTACCAACTTTCTTCAATCCCCCCCCCCCCTCTCTCTCTTTACTATCACTATTATAATGGACACTGCTCTTTTGAACTCTCTAACGGCATGCCTCCTCCTTTAAGGAGAGCAATCCATCTTTCCCCCTGTCTATGACCTCCAATCTTTCAAACACAGTGTCGTGTCCAAACAGCTCTAAAACCTTGGGCTTTAATTTTGGCCCTTCTACTATGGGAGGGGCATTTTTGTGGGTATTCACCCTTGGTCCCTACTTCCTGCATAAAAAAGTAATTAATGTATAATGTTTTTGCTTTGTTATTAATAATGATGGTTCAATCTTGGTAATATCGTTCATGTACCCCATTTCTCTATATTCAGAGGCAAAAATAAGGATATTTATTTTTTCTAATAGAGTTCATTAAACAAATACAATTGATTGTACAAAAAGATTTAAGTAGCTTAATTCACTATAGAGTTGTATATTACTAACAATGCCCCTGCCTACCCCTCTCACAAGAAAAAAAATTACTGGTAAATACCAGTACATTATCACTTCTTTACCTATGGATGGTACCAATTTTGCAGGATGAATCACTTGACCTATAGTAAAGTATTTTTTAATACCTATTGGTTTCAGTCTTATGATCCTTTATATAAGAAACTGCCTAAAGTAAGAGCATAAAAAACTAAAAACAAATTGCTCTGCAACAAACTTTTAAACTTATTATATAGAGTTTTACTAACCTTGAAAATGAATATACAATATTAATAATAATAATAATGACCAGCTTGATGAGGACTAAATTAAATTACAACACATCAGGTTTATTATCTTCAGCCTGTACAATGTTAATCAAGTTCAGTGGATTTTAGGAACAGAACATTAATGACAATTTGCAGGTAATGATGTTCTTAAGCGATTCAAAATGTAATGTACTGTATACAGTCTTTTCATGCTGAATGGCAGAAACTATCTGTGCTACATGTACCAAAGGATTTAGTCTCTTAGCTGCCCACCACAGTGGACCAAAAATGTCCTTGCTTTTTCACGCAAGGTTAACTGTCATATGCAGTGCAAGTTACAAGAAGGGTTTCTTTATAGTATCTTGCTTAAATATCACTTGAGCTGTAACAAGCTTTTCTTTTTAATTCTTCTCTTAACCAATAACTACTCGCAATTTTAATAAAAAGGATCTTGTTAAAATTAACACTGGCATTCACACATTTTATAAAAGTTTAATAGGCTCTATTGAAGAACTTGCTACCAGTAAAATACCACCTTCCAAAATAATATTACCAAGCAATTAAAAATTGTACTGGTAGCTATTTAAACATTAAGTGGTACTGGTGTAAAAATGTGGCATTTTCTGATATCCAATACTGGTACCCAGCCCTGCATATCTGTGACCTTGACCTTTAATGAAGGTACTCCAGGTCTTACTTATGACATCTTGTGATGACCCATGCTGGATGGTTGAAAAGTTGAAAAGCCCAGACAGACAAAAAAAAAAAAAAAAAAGCTCCATTTGACATTTGATGCAGGAACCTGATTCTTACTGTGTCTGCGCATGTATATGTGTCATTTCATTCATTTCTGAGTAGTTCATAAGTTATAGTCTGGATATGAAAGTGATGAACAGACAGATGGATCATGGACAGGTATAATCCAGTATGGCCCCTCCAAATTTATTTGGTCAGGGGGCATCATAATTAGTGGTGTACCAATTAATCAGCATCAGCAAAATTGGCCATTTTTTTGTAGCATTGACCAAATTTAGCAGATTCTCCTACAGAATTCTTTCAAATTTTCATTACAAAATAAAATCTATATTTATACTCATTTTAACCCTTGGACTGCAATGCACATCAATAGACATTAATGCAGTAGACTGCAATCAATGTACATCATATAGACATTAATGCAGTGGACTGCAATCAATGCACATCAATAGACATTAATGCAGTGGACTGCAATCGATGCACATCAATAGACATTAATGCAGTGGACTGCAATCAATGCACATCAATAGACATTAATGCAGTGGACTGCAATCAATGCACATCAATAGACATTAATGCAGTGGACTGCAATCAATGCACATCAATAGACATTAATGCAGTGGACTGCAATCAATGCACATCAATAGACATTAATGCAGTGGACTGCAATCAATGCACATCAATAGACATTAATGCAGTGGACTGCAATCAATGCACATCAATAGACATTAATGCAGTGGACTGCAATCAATGCACATCAATAGACATTAATGCAGTGGACTGCAATCAATGCACATCAATAGACATTAATGCAGTGGACTGCAATCAATGCACATCAATAGACATTAATGCAGTGGACTGCAATCAATGCACATCAATAGACATTAATGCAGTGGACTGCAATCAATGCACATCAATAGACATTAATGCAGTGGACTGCAATCAATGCACATCAATAGACATTAATGCAGTGGACTGCAATCAATGCACATCAATAGACATTAATGCAGTGGACTGCAATGCACATCAATAGACATTAATGCAGTGGACTGCAATGCACATCAATAGACATTAATGCAGTGGACTGCAATGCACATCAATAGACATTAATTTTTTTCATATTTTTTGCACATACAGTGATATTGGGGCTGTCAAAAGCTGCACTGCAAGGGTTAAAGAGTAATTGTATAAGATATACTTCAATTCATAGAAAAGGCAACTTGCTTAATAAGTTATTACCCATAAATTCACATTTTCTCTAACAAGCTAATCTCTAAATATTATAAACTACTGTAATTTCCTGCGCTGTATTAATAATAATTCTATATTAAGTTGCACTTTATAATTTTTATATTAAACCATCTTATTACAGTGACTTCATTTTATGCAGTTTAATAATTTTAAACCTAAATTGTATATTCAGTTTTTTTTAATTAACAGGGCACCAAGGCCTTGAAATGTTAATGAAAAATTGTTGTTGTTTACACTCTTGAAGCTTAACAAAAAACATTAACAATTTTCTTGTTTTAATATTTTCCATCAGTTTGTGTTTTACTTTAATGCAAATAATTTGTAATGAATTTAGGGCATTTCTTAATCTTTAAGGATTCATTTATTTATCTTATGATTTATGTACTGTCAAATAGGGACTACAGTTGGCTACAAAGCTTAACCCCTATAGCCCTAGGTCTATAAATAGAAAAATTCAAAGTTTTCACAACAGTTTAGTAAAATTTATGAAGGGGAATTGATTTTTTAAAATTTAGGCAAAAGATTGGCATTGGCTAAATTTTGGAATCAGTACGTCACTCATCATCATAATAAATCTCAAATCTCATTAAAAATAAAAGTCCTTGTTAGTTTCCACTACATAATTAACATGAAGCAAAAACATACTCGAAAGGTTTTTTCTTCATGCAGTTCAGTGAAGTCATGAATGCTGCAAGCATTTTTCATTCTGTCAAAGCCAATCATTTTGTTTTTAAATATTGATTCAGATTTCTTCACTTCTTCAAAAACCTTCCTGCAAACAAAATTAATAAGTGAAAAAAATAAAATTCTTTTGTTAAAAAATCTAACAAGAGTTGTCAATAAAATTATTGCTAAATACAGTCATGCTCTGCAGTTCATGCAAGATTTTTTGATACCCCCATTCAAGGTTTGCAAGCCAATTCTTCGCAGAATGGCAAGTTCTAAATAAAAAAATATAAAAAATATAAAACAAGTTTAAAAGTGTAAAAATATTACGTACACAATGTACAACACTTTCTAAAATGTAAAAAAATTCTCAAATTCTCCAACATCTATAGGCTGAAGGCATTCATTGGAAAAACAGATTCCAGAAGCCAGCAAATAATGCCTGTGCAGTAGTGACTACCCAAGAACAAGTGTCAGGGATGAAAAAACTTATTCTTATAAAAACATTTCTAAAATACAGTAAATAAAATAAAATAAAAAATAAATAAAAATATTAACATATAAAACAATTATAAAAATGAAAAACCTAATGAACAGCATTTAAAAAAAAAAATGTTAAAGAAGTCTTCCCCCGAGATAAGGGTTGGTTACTCTGATTAACCATTATTTTTTAGTCAACTCAAAGCAGCAAATATTTGAGTTTGGTACCTATTTGGTTCACTCTTTTCAGGGTCACACTGTAGGACTAGAACATACCAGGGACCCATTGTGAGCTTAGAATTTGTCATTTTATATATATATGATGAATAAAACCACGAAGGAAAGGAAACACAAAATAGTGCTCAAGCGCTTTCGTCTAATGACATCCTGAGGATGTCATTAGACGAAAGCGCTTGAGCACCATTTTGTGTTTCCTTTCCTTCGTGGTTTTATTCATCATAAATATTTTTCACGTGTTACTTTCGTGAAATAATTTTCTTTATATATATATATATATATATATATATATATATATATATACTATATATATATGAAAATTATTTCACGAAAGTAACACGTGAAAAATATTTATGATGAATAAAACCACAAAGGGAAAAGAAACACAAAGTGGTGCTCAAGCGCTTTTGTCTAATGAATGTTCCTGAGGATGTCATTAGACGAAAGCGCTTGAGCACCACTTTGTGTTTCTTTTCCCTTCGTGGTTTTATTCATCATATATATATATAATACATATTTCTTTTGTTTCAAAGGATGACCGCTCATGGCCACCAAAAGAAAGGTGGACAGCAGAGCGAACAGCAGGATGAAGCAGGACGAAGACTATGGAACAGTTTACGGAAATGAACAAGAGACGAGGAGGAAAAAATAAAAAATAAAAATGACCGGCGATCACCCACACCCCAGAACACCTGGGAGTCAAAGGTCAGGAGCAAACGAGCGGACGGGGTAAGAGCACCATCCCGGCGCGATGAAAAGCGGAAGACCTTCATTACCCCCTGGGAGGCAAGATCCTCCTGCAACTCACCAACCGGAATTGACAACAAATGGGAAGTGAAAATGGTGCCCTGACAGCTATTCAATTGTGGATGGGGAGTCACAGAAACTCTGCAACCCAAAACATCCTGCAACTGTAGAAGAGACTCAGTCACCCCCGAAGAGCGGGACTTCAAAAGAAGAGACCCATCCTTCAGAGGGCGGATATCATAACGACAGGGAACCCCCACCATCTTAAGACGCTGAAACACCCATTCCGAGTTGCCCAGAAGGGAGCCAGCGGAAGGGTGGAGAACAAGGAACCTGTCCACTGGATAGAAATTGACAGCAGGGACACGTCCATGTGTAACAGTAACCGAGAGTGGGCGAGAGAATGAGGGCCACGAAGACCCTGCCCTATGACCACCATGAGTCCGACCACGAGAGCCAGACGCCGCAGAGGACGAGAGGGGGCCATACAGCTTTAAGGTCAATCCAGCGGAGGCAGAGGCCGCTGAACAACCAAAAGTAGAAGTTTTATCCAAATCGAAGGACGGGCCAGTCGTCAACAGGAGGGGATTGAAGTTTTGAAAATGAACCCATAAACAATAGCTTTACAAAAAAGACAGCCTCGGACCCAAGGCAATGCACCATCTGCCGCTGCATCCTTCAAGGCGCAGGCTCAACATCCCGGGTAGCCCACCCCCCAACCTGACTGTCGTTTTAAAAACAGCAGATTGGCTATATGGAGATTTGTCCATTAAGGGCCTAGCAAACACCCAATCCAGACGCAGCAGCGGTCCGGGTGCCCGTACCATCCCCAGAGCACGGCTCAGCCACGGAGCAATACCCCCCCAGCAGGTGCACCCGATGACCCCAAGGCTGCAAAACACATCTTCACCCACACCCGGCGAGTTGAGGAAACCCCAACAACCCACGAGGTGTACGAGCCCCCCTCAGCCCGGCAAGCTGGAGTACATACATATATACATTAGGGTGGAGTGAAAATGGCCCAAAAAAATTTTTTTGTGAATTTTAACTTACTTGAGGTTTTAAAAGTTGCCAATGGACTAATAGAACAATATGCAAAAAAGTTTATTAAAATCAGACAATCTTTTGATCGACCACCAGACGTTATAAGTTTACAATAATATACGATTTTACACAAAAATACCTAAAATACGAGTAAACATCAGACTATATATTTTTAGTTATTTTGTCACACTATTATGCTACCGATAGAGTCTGAGTTATGCATGCATGGTTAATTCAAAATTGATAGTCACGTTTAGACTCAAGTTTCGGCATAAGCTACTGAGAAGCGACGCGAGCCCGAATAAATCCATGGCAGGACGTCTCGCCACACACAGTGGCTGAAGCTTCGGTAACTAGGTTCACGCATCTTTCCACCACCTGTGTGTGACAAGGGAAGCGAGGGAAGAGGACACTTGGTGAAATTTGAGCAGAGATCATGTCGTTCAATTCGTTGTCCGTCACGGTCAAAGTCTGCCAATCGACCATGTCCTGGTATTCGGTCGCGTCGAGGTTGAGCGGTGGCACTCGAAACCTGCGGATTTTGTTTGCAGACACATGTGATCTTGCCTTCATGATTCTTCTGAGTCCGAGTTCCCTTATATGTGGTCGCTCATCTGTGATCATGGCTAATAGCACGTTCTCGGGGTGTCCGCAGAAGCCGTTTCACCGAATCACCGGGTCAATGACTTTCTTTAGAGAGGAGCTGAGGTACCGTGTTCTCACCATCATCCCGTGCAGATGTTTGGCTCCATCTTTGCATGATGGCTGCGTCTTGATGGCGAACCATGTTGGGGCGTAGACCCGGATGATGAATGTGACAAGAGTTTTGATGTTGTTGGATGGTGCATCGAGGCCAACATAGAGGCGGAGGATTCTGTGGGCAGTTGTCAACCATCGCGAGTGGTTCAATGGTCCCGGTTTTCGCAATGCTAGATCACAGGGACAGTGTCCTTCACTGACAGCTTGACACATCTGCCACAGGTACTGCTGGTCAGTGCTCAGGTCCTTCATGTCAACATGCGGCAGTGGCTGTAATGGAGATATAGGTTCATACGATGTTATATGGAGTTCCGTGCATGCTGTGAGAGATTTCCCTATCGGTCCTGAGAAGCACTTAGGTCCTGTAGTTGCTCCATCTAAATGCTGAAACAGGTGTCGCAGGGGGAGCTCGTTAGCATGTAATAAGCACACGAGCCATTGCAGCGGTTTTTGTAGTAATTCCTCAAGCTGCCGAATAACTCCGCCATTATGTCCAGTGTTGACAGCGGTTCCGTCGCATCCAACGACTTTCACACTGTCGAGATCCACACTTCGCGCAGCCAAGCATTCAAAGATTACTTTGGAAATCGCCTTGCTTGATCCACTTGACGGCGTCACATGGCCAAAGTACGATGAACCTGGTTCACAAATAATGCTGACGTGCTCTTCTGTATCTCTGTCCCGGTGGCCATGTCCTGCGGCGTCTCGTACATTTTTCATCGTTCTATCCTTTCGACCGTCGAAGTACAATCCAGGAAAGTCTGTCATACTGCTGTCTAGTTTTGTCAGTTCTTGACGAGTTCTACTTCTTTCTCGGCGAATTTTACTACGATCAATGACTTTGGAGGTGTCATTTGTAGACACAATTCCAATGTCTTGTAGCACGGATGAGGCAATAATGGCTGCTGCTCGATCTGAGACGCCCGTTCTATCGCACGCTTTAGCCAAACATGGTAATCGTACAGTCATCGTCATTCTTTGACGTTTACTCTCCAGTGTCGATAGATCAGGTTTACAGTGTGACTTAGATAGGGTGTATTCTTCGTCGCTGTTGTCGGTGTCGTCGTCCTTGTCTTCCTCGTTGTAGCTTCCAGAATTGCATTGCTGCTTCGATTGTTCTTGGTGAATGCTGTCTTCTCGATTCACAGACTTTCCTGGATATTTTCTTCTGTAGCTTTGTTGTTTCCACCAAATCGATGCCTCCTATAATCATCTTTCTGGCTCCTCTCTGGTCCTCTAGAAACTTTCTTTCTTTGAGTGGTACTTTGTCCGCTCTTTCGCACTTACAGCTCATGACGAAATCTACACATTTGCATTTGCTAATGTCGAAGAGTTTATCTGCGTCTTCTCTGAACTGTTCAAGTTGTTGCTTGTAGTTGTCGTTGTCCTTCCGAGCCTTGTATGGTTTCAAGATTTTCTTGTATTTCTCGTTGTATGGTCTGAGCGTTTCAATCACTCGTCCGTGCGTCATGGTCGGAAGAGACGCTTTCTCCCAAACAAATTCAACATCAACGCAAACTTTTTTTGATACTTCGGCGAATGGTGGATATTTGTTATTCTTCGTTGTCAGCTGTTGTCTTGTATGGATGTAAGCCTTCATAACATCAGCGTAGGTGGGAAGAACATTTGTGGGTATCTCGCGTGGCGCGCCAAAAATCACACATGCCGCCTTCTCCCTCGTAATAATTTCCATTCTGAAAAAAAAAAAAACAATTATTATAAATTGTAAGCAATGTAAGACTATTAAAGAATTTCTGCAAGAAAAAGAAATATCAAATTAATACTGTCACACTCACTTGTCAAACACCTATAAACAGATATCAATATGTAATTAACTTACTTTTAATATCAAGTTTCACGAAAAAATGATAACAGCACAAATAACCTTCAATTCTCACTGCCACATGTGCACTGAGCTTGGCGGAGCAGCCGCGCTTTGCATATTACTCACTCTCCCCCCACTCCCAATCTCCCATCCCCTCTGACTCACGGACTGCATATGTTATCGCACCAAATCACTACCATCACTGAAACTAGCATTAAATCAATGTATGGTTAACTAAACTCTTTCTTATCTCACTTACTCACATCAGCTCTAATAATTTGGCCACCCTCTGTAATTGCCATTAATTTACATTCCACACACGTTGTAATCTTAAATGTCAACCTCAAGTATGCAATAACACAGTCTACAGCAAACTAAGCTGTTAATTATTTGCATAAACATGGATGAAAGACCAGCATCTTGGATGACTCCTGATGGGCAAAGCGATCGTTAAAACATGAAACATGCCATATATTAAAATCGCTGGTGGTCAATCAAGCAATGCTTCAATTGTATTATAATTTCACATGCTTGTTTCTAAAGCCCATTGGCAACTTTTCCACACTCAAGTAAATTAAAAATCCAAAAATGATATTTTCACTCCACCTTAATATACATACATACATACATAATATATATATATATATATATATTAGGGTGACAATAAAAATCGAAAGTTGGAGTTTTTTATTGGCCATTTGTTCAATGCTGCTACTACATGAGAAAACAATGTACTGTAAATATTAAGGTCATTCAGATAATATTTAAGGGTGTCTCAAGTGAGGTAAATAATTCTCCTTATAACAAAAATTAATTATTCATTACCTAGTAAAAATAATTTAATATTTTTTTAATTTTTGTAAATAAACGTTAGTTTTAGTTCATAAAGTTTAAGTGCAGGCGTACTCCAATCGTAATAAGTAATTAAAAAAAATATTAATGAATAAGGAGAATTATTTACCTCACTTGAGACACCCTTAAATATTATCTGAATGACCTAATATTTACAGTACATTGTTTTCTCATGTAGTAGCAGCATTGAACAAATGGCAAATAAAAAACTCCAACTTTCAATTTTTATTGTCACCCTAAATTATATACATATATATATACATATATATATTTTTTTTTGTTTCAAAGAATGACCGCTCTATATACATATATATATATACACATATATATATATATATATATATATATATATATATATAATATATATATAATATATATATATACATATATTTTATTTTTTTGTTTCAAAGAATGACCGCTCATGGCCACCAAAAGAAAGGTGGATAGCAGAGCGAACACAGAACGAAGAGTATGGAACAACTAACGGAAATGAACATTAGACGGGGGGGGAGGAGGAGGAGGTGGGGGGAAAAGCAAAAAGATCATAGTGGGGTCACAGCCGGTAAAGAAGTCGGGAGCGAAAGAGGAAGGAGAACAACCCGGTTATCGAAAAGTAGGAACCTTCAGACAGAAGAGCGCCAAGCCTATCACAAAGCCCAACGTTCTCCAAAAAGGGAAAATACTCTGCGCGCAGCGCAGAGTAAAGCGGACACTCCACCAGAAGGTGGGCAACTGTAAGGAGGACGTCACAATTGGGACATCGGGGCACCGATCCCCGGCCATCAAATAGCCATGGGTCAGGTGGGTGTGGCCAATACGGAGGCGGGCCAGAGCCACCTCCTTATGGCGCGACCGATGGAAGGAAGAGGCCCAACATCCCAACTTGGGTTTAATCTTGCAAAGTTTGTTGTCCGTAGCGCCATCCCAGCGACTCTGCCACCGGGAGCGCAAAAACCTACGGAAGCCAGGGATATAATCAGAAAAAGGGAGGGACACAGGTGAAACCTGCAGTCGGCACACGGAACGGGCAGCTCGATCGGCAGCCTCATTTCCAGCCACGTTAACATGTGCTGGGACCCAGCAAAATACCACCTCCTTGCCACCGAAAGCGACAAGAGTATGGTACAGTAGCTGGATTCGTCGGACCAGCGGGTGGACAGAGTCAAAACACTCCAGGCCATCCAGGGCACTGCGGGAATCCGAATGGATGACGAAAGACCCATCCGGATGCTCCCGCACCACCTCCAGAGCGCTCAGAATGGCATAGAGCTCCGCCGTAAAAACGGAAGCCTCATCAGGGAGACGGGTACATCGGGGAGCAAGGACAGACGACTGGGGAACAGCGCGGATCCAACGCCCCCCGACGACCTCGAACCATCCGTGAAGATCGCAACACATGCAGAGTGACACGCCGCATGCTGCAGGAAAAGAGACCGAAGCAAGGCAGAGTCCGACTCGGTCTTGCGAACGGGGCGCAACGCCCTACAGCACGCAACAGGGGTGCTCTCCCAAGGTGCAACACCACTGAAAGAGACCGGTATAACGGATGGAGGGGGAGTGCCCATACCATCGAGGAGGGAGGTCACCGTGTCGGTGAAATACCAACCCCCATCCCGGCAGAACGCCCTCTCAACCACCTGGAACAGAGGAGAGGTGGGAAGACGGAGGATCCGGAGATAGTGTTTAGCAACGAGGAACGACCTCCGATCCTCCAAGGGAGGGATGTCGCACTCCACCTGCAGACTATCAACCGGAGAGGAGCGGAAGGCGCCAGATGACATGCGCAGTCCTCTAGAGAGGACCGGATCCAGTATCCGAAGGGCCGTGCGGGAGGCGGAGCCATACACCACACTCCCATAGTCTAATTTGGACTGTACCAGGGACACGTACAAACGGAGGAGCGTCCGCCTATCCGCGCCCCATGTAGTATGCGACAGATGCCCCAGCAAATCCAGGGTACGTCTCGCGGACTCGCGCAGCCGGCGAAGATGGGGAACCCAGCTCAAACGGCTGTCGAAAACCATACCCAAAAAGAGTACTGATGAAACGAGTGCCAGAGGCTGACCCCCGAGTGTAAGGTTAAAGGCCGGGATGGCGCCGGATCCCCGTCTCCTCGACGGAAGGAAGGCCACACACGAAGTCTTCGGAGAAGACAACGTAAGGCCCACCGACGACGCCCAGCGTTCAACCCGATTGACCGCGAGTTGGACTTGCCTCTCCACGAGGGGGGGACTCGTCCCCGCGGCATAGACAGCCAGATCATCTGCATAGATGGAACAGCGCACCGAGGGCGGAAGAGCTCCCGGTAGCGCAGACATAACTAGGTTGAAGCATGAGACGCTCAACACACACCCCTGGGGCACCCCCTCCTCCTGAACATACAGGGCAGATAGGGCCGCCCCATTACGGACGCGGAAAGTGC
This sequence comes from Bathynomus jamesi, assembly GCA_023014485.1. Lineage (NCBI taxonomy): Eukaryota > Metazoa > Arthropoda > Malacostraca > Isopoda > Cirolanidae > Bathynomus > Bathynomus jamesi. The sequence continues at coordinate 69,537 of JAJOZX010002000.1, forward strand.
GACGGCAGAGGAAGTTGCGAAGAAACGTGGGCAAAAAGCCCACAAAACCAAGAGACTTCAAACAGTCCATGACCACTCCCCGACGGGTCGTGTCATAGGCCTTTTGGACGTCAAAAAGACGGCCAGAACAAGATTCCGGCGGGAAAATGCCTCCCGTACATCATGACCAAGGAGGAGAAGGGGGTCCAGAGTACCCCGAAATCGACGAAAACCATACTGGGTCGGGGGGCATAACCCAAGCGACTCCAGTGTAAAGGAAAGTCGGACGGCCACCATCTTTTCGAGGAGCTTGCATAAGCAGCTCGTCAAAGCAATAGGCCGATAGCTCGCCACCTCCGCCGGATCCTTCCCCGGCTTAGGTATCGGGACCACAATCGCCTCCCTCCAACGGGAAGGGAACGACCCCTCAACCCACATCCGGTTGAAAAGATCCAGCAAAAAGTGCAGGGCCATCGGGTGCAGATTCCGAAGAAAGTCATACGGAATGTCATCAGGGCCAGGAGCGGAAGAACGACGGGTTGCCAAAGCAGCCCGAAGTTCCCGCATCGGAAAGAGATGGTTATAGGGCTCGTTCCCAGGGGGCGGGAACGTGACCTCCGATAAAGGGCGATTCGCAGCCGAAGGCGAACGGGAAACCGCAGCAAAAGCACCGGCCAGCCGATCAGCCACAGCAGCAGGATCCGAAAGGAAGCCGTCCCCGTCCCGAAGGACAGGGCGACTAGCAGGGACCGGCCTCCCCTCGATACTACGTACCTTCCGCCACACAGCAGCAGAAGGGGTAGATGAGGAGATGCCGGACACAAAAGCACGCCAAGAGGCCGACGGGCCAACTTGAGAGTCCGGCGGGCGAAAGCCTTCGCCCGCCGCATCTCAATCAAGTGGCCCGCGCGCCGGGTGCGGTGGAAGCGGCGCGTTGCCCTCTTCCTCTCGCACACCGCCTGGTGACATGCTGGAGTCCACCACGGGACGCTACGAGTCCGCGGGTTACCGGAAGAACGAGGAATACAGTCTTCCGCGACGCCCATCACCACCCGCTCGAAGAACTCCAAGCTCTCATCCACCGAGCCAAAGCTCAACACCGAACGGACAATGACGGAACGAGCTCTGAAAGATGGCCAGTCAGCCCGTGCAAGGCACCACCTCGGTCGAGATGAAACGCCCGGCTGCGGACCGACCGGCTCAAGACAGACTGGGTAATGATCACTGCCATAAGAGTCCCCCAACACCTTCCACGAAAAATCGAGTAAGGTATCGAGGGACACCATGGAGAGATCAATACAGGTAAATGAACCCGTGGGTTCGTGGAAGTAAGTAGGTTCACCGGAATTGAGACACGCAAAGGAAAGTTCCTCCATTAAGGAGAGTAAAACCCCAGCAACATTAGTCGACCGAACATCACCCCAAGCCGGGTCGCGACTGTTTAAAGTCCCCGAGGAGGAGAAACGGTCGGGGTAGTTGCAGCACCAACTCGCGAACCGCGTCGCGAGAAGGAGGGTCATGAGGAGGAATATAAACCGAGCAGGCAGTGTACTGGCGATCTAAAAAGAGCCGCACAGCCACAGCCTGCAAGGAAGTGCGAAGAGGCACACCACGCGATGGTAACGAATGATGCACGTAAATCGCCGCACCCCGCCGGCGTGTGCGCTCATCCGGGGTGCAAGGGAAACCAACATAGCCAGAGAGACGAGGGAGTCCCCGCGCAGCCAGGATAGTCTCCTGGAGACAAACACAGGAAGGCCGCTCGCTCTCCAGCAGGGAGGCAAGGTTCTCCCAGTTAGCTAAAAGCCCCCTACAGTTCCAATGCAAGATGGAACTGTAAGGGGAAGCGGCATTATAAGAGGCAGAGAAAACAGCGAAATAGCCACGGACCAAGCTGAGCAGCAAACTCAACGGTCCGTAACCAGGGACGGAATCGGTTTCCCCGACTCACCCAGAACTGGGGGGGTAGGGGCCACCGACTCCGCATCTGCTGCACCCGTAGTAGGACGAGAAGTGGAGAGTAGAACAGGGAGGTCAGAGGGGGGCTCTCCCGGCGGGGGGAGAGACGACGAGTCGGGCCCAGCCGAAACCCCCAACTCCCCACAAGAGGGGGACCGGGGGGAACCAGCTGTTCGAGGGCTCGTCAAACCAGACAAGCACTGACGGGGGGGAGAGGAAAGGTCGACCACAAGTGGGAGAGGTAGATCCAGGGGAGACCCGACCACTCTCAGCAGGAGCCGGAGAGAGAGAGACTCCATGAAGGAGGGCCAGGCCCCTCTCGACCGGGTCTATCATGGGAACAGAGTCAGTAATCGAGGGTGTCATGGGGCAATGCACCTCGACCGACACCCGGACACTGGTCGGGGCACCGGGAGGTGACGCCCCACCAGCGCTCCGTATAGGGGGGGGGGGGGGGGGAAGTCCCGAGCGGATCAGGAACAGCGCGCCGCTTCCCCTCCGGTGAAGACGGGGAAGAAGGGGAAGCAAGGCGAGCAGCAATCAGGGTCGGGTCGGAAGGACTCCGACCACGGCGACGCTTCCTCCTCTCCTTCGGGGCATCCCCCTCCCCACCCGAGAGACGAGTAGGCAAGGATCCAGACCCCAAGGCCGGAGGGGGAGAAGGGGCACTTGTAGGCAGGGAAGCAGATGGGATGTCAGAAAGTGAGACAGAGGAACAAGAAGGACCCGCGGCGCCAGGAGGACCACCAACCCCCGGGACTTCCAGGGGGGGCACCACTCCAGTAGACGCCGGGGTAGCACGGGAGGGGCCCGAGGGCCCGCCAGGGCCAAGAGCCGCAGCGTAGGACAACCCCCGCCGCGGCTCCCGGTCATCTTATCGCGCGCCTCCCGCGCACTAAGGAATTCGGTAGTCCTTAAGGACCGCACCTCAAATTCAAACTTGAAAACGGGACAGTCCCGGGAAGAGGAAGGGTGGGCCCCCGAACAGTTTGAGCAACGCGGGGGCTTCGTGCACGGGGTAGGGTG